>JARKHS020017527.1:0-10360 GCA_030143305.2 Amblyomma americanum | reverse complement strand
CGCCTTATTCACAGGAAGGGCCCGGAGCCCCCCGACTAGCAGATAGAAGGAGAGAACGTGGGATGGAGTTTGACTATGGCCCTGACTGCCACCGTTCATGGTTTCTGCCCTTCGCCTTAAAAAGTATCGCCTCGGTGCTGATATACAGCTTCGAAATGGGGGCTAAGTGTCCGTGATGGCGCCATGCACCGTCACTTTGAGACTCAGGGTGCCCCTGCAGGAGGGCTACTTGCTGTCCTAAAATTTTAAATGCATTATTTTGAATACCTTCAATAATACAGCTTCTGACTCCGTATTACGTGCAGCATATGGGACACCTGCAATGGTAGAATGAAATTAAAATTTCAGTTTTAAGCCTCATATTTCTTTGTAAAGCATACTTCCGTCGAACTTGGAGGTGGGCTAGTTGCTCACTTATTCTTTGAAAATTGGACGTAGCGCTAATATAGAGACCACAGAGCGAGGATTAAACAACAAAGGAGAACGCTACTAAAAACTTGTTTATCGTTCGCTCCAGGGATGGAATTTATAGGCATAATCTCATCTTATGAATACAGTGGGGCGATGCCAGCCTTTACATGTTATTATCATGGGTCACACTTTTATCTACTTTTACTGTGTGGCTAGGCGAGTAACAGAAAAAACAAGCAACAAGGAATGATTCTGGTATGAACAAGATATGAATGAACAAGAAACATCAAGCAACAGCAACCTGTTATTGTAAGACGATAACCATCCAGCTCATGTTTTGCATGCTTCTCCAGAAAATAGCTCTCGGCAGAGTACAATACGATCGAAGCCCCACTGGTGCACTGATCTGCCTTTTCGTGTTTATGGAATACCTCTATACTCCGTTTCAAACATTATGTACAACGCTGAAAAAGCTAGCGCTGTTGTTTGCGATGCCTGGATCCGCGGCCAAAAAGTAGCGCGTTATTTCTGGTGAGCGAAACATAGTAAATGCTTTGCCTGTAGGCATACCACATAACACATTTAACAGGATCCTGAATAAACGCACTGTTATTTCTGACAACACCCTTTATTTTCATGCCTGGACTACCTCCTTAGCTTTCACAGCGTTCCACCTGAAGTGTGAAACGGATTAGAGCAATAGTGTGGGATTAGGATTAGCAACTGTGCCCAGAATTTTTGTTTCTTGAAAGCGCTAACGCACTTGCCCTCAGTAACATGCGAACCTAAATTCGCAAGCTTAGCTTTTTCCTTAAAGATTGGCAAATGCTCTCTTAAACCGCCGTTGAGGCGACGCCGCGTCTTCCCGATATATCACCTTCTGAAAAACAGGGGGATCGTGTAAACGACTTGAAGACGCTTTTCAGCACTACATAAACGACAACGACACAGAAAAAAGTACACGGGACAGGTGCTCTACACCACTCCCAAGGCACATCTGACAAAGGATTCTTCGTGTGCTTTGTGCAGCAGCCCTCATCGGCATAGCAGATGCGGGGTCCAAGCTTCGCCAACTTCCTTGGCGCTTAGAAGACACGAAGCATTTTGAGCATGCTTGCCACTGTTTTGATGTTATGCGACACCTTATCAATACAAGGCACTGCCTCCTTGCTACCGTATTGATGTTATGCGACACCTTATCAACTCAAAGCATTACCTGAGGTTTGGCCTTCCCGCGTTCAGTTTCAGCCATCTTTCTTCTATAACTAAATTTTTTAACGAGTGTTTCGGTGACCGCAAAGACCAGCGAAGAAGGAAAGGAACGAAGGGAATCCAAAAACATACCAGTTGTTCCTGGCGTTCTCCTTTGTTGTGTCGTCCGCATTCTGTGGTCTTGATTACAACGCAACATCAAATTTTCAAACATTGCAGAGTACGTTCTTATTTATTGTTCATGATTAAACTGCGCGAAAAAAACAGGGACAAAAGGCAAGAAAACACGTACACACACAGAGCGCAGAACTTCCAACTTTTATTCGAAAAACGCTTTCGAGCATTCCTTTTAAATGAAGCCACCCACCACGTGACACGACCCCAATCAAACACAGCAGATAAGTTTAACAGTTTCTTACAGCCAATCTAGAGAACCAGTCTAAAAAACCCAAAACGTATGCGTGCCTAAACACCCTTGATACCTAGATAAAAAGAGAGAGGAAGATAAAACCTGACGGTGAAAGCAAAACTTCAAAGAGAACGAAAACAAAGGCGGCCTAACCATGTATTACGAGCGAAAAAACTTACTAAGCAAAGGAATGAGACCTGAAATCAACAGTAACAACGGTAAAAGATGATGGTGCAAGCACTAAAAAGTAGGCAGAAAAGCATAAAAAACGAAACCATATGAATGATACAAAAGAATAACAACGATGCTAATACCACGAAACCGAAAGTGAATTATGAAAAGAGCAATAAACAAAGGTAAAAGTGACTCAAAAATGACAAAGGCTAAAACCAGGCTAAAAGCTATGAGGGATGGAAACAACAAGTAACAAGAGAAAAGGGTTAAAAAAGGACAGTCTCAAGTGTTACTTTGTAAAAAAGAGATTTCTTTATTCGAAAGCAGAATGGACGGTGTGCTCACACAATTGTTAGCATTCTTTGCAATTAGGAAGGCCTCAATTATTTCTCTTTCTGTTTTAGTTCTAGCCGTCGCGAGGGACGTTGTGCTTTCGAGAAACGGGTGGAAATCTCTTTTTTTTGCACTTTTCACAGTGTAAAGGTAAATTGCCGCCTGAGTTGGCAGATAGATTGAGGACGTGTTCAGCTGCCCTCTCATTGAAGCATCGCCCAGTTTGGTCAATGTGCATCTTTCCATAGGACAATGGAACCTGATAGATAACTTCTTTGGAACATTCTGTATACTCAAAGCTGTAGTTTACGTTACATCATTTCTGTCTGTCTTCTCTGTTCAAGATAGCACACACTTTAGCAAGCTTACACGGTGCCGCTAACACAAGTTGACGCCGTATCTTCCTGCGACTTTCTTTCAATTGTGTGACACACGGTGCATGTAAGGCATGACACACACAGGTTTTCGTTCTTCGTTTGCTTGGCGTTTTGTAATCATCATGCTCTGCAGCAAGCTTTCGCAAACAAAGGCTATCATTTGCCTTGGATACCCAGCAGCATATAATCTCTCAATCTGACGGTTAAGACTAAAACTCATTTTGTGCTGACAACCCTCTTCTAGGGCGGAACGTCAGGCTAGATGAACGATCGTCCTCTTTACCAACTTTGAATGTGCACTGTCATAGGGTAGAAACTGCTTGTTCATTCTGGGGTGGTTGGACCAACAGATATGTGAGGCCGTAAATTCTAGATTGATATCCAGAAACTGGATTTGGTTTCCCTTAGGCAATTCATGCGTGAAATGAAGCCCTTTTCCTTCACACTTAAAGATATTGAGGATGCTACTGACTGAATCAGGTAGACTAGTCTGCCTGATTCTAGTCTGCCTGATTCAGTGAGTAGCATCCTCAATAATTTTAGAGTGAAGAAAAAGGGCTTCATTTCACGCATGAATTGCCTAGGGGAACCAAATCCAGTTTCTGGATATCAATCTAGAATTTACGACCTCACATATCTGTTGGCCCTACAACCTCAGAATGAACAAGCAGTTTCTACTCTATGACAGTGCACATTCAAAGCTGGTAAATAGAGCGATCGTTCACCTAGCCTGCCGTTTCGCCCTAGAAGAGGGTTGTCAGCACAAAATGAGTTTTAGTCTTAACCGTCAGATTGAGAGATTGAATGCTGCTGGGTATCCAAGGCAAATGATAGCCTGTGTTTGCGAAAGCTTGCTGCAGAGCATGATGATTACAAAACGCCAAGCAAACGAAGAACGAAAACCTGTGTGTGTCATGCCTTACATGCACCGTGTGTCACACAATTGAAAAAAAGTCGCAGGAAGATACGGCGTCAACTTGTGTTCGCGGCACCGTGTAAGCTTGCTAAAGTGTGTGCTATCTTGAACAGAGAAGACAGACAGAAAAGATGCAACGTAAACCACAGCTTTGAGTATACAGAATGTTCCAAAGAAGTTATCTATCAGGTTCCATTGTCCTATGGAAAGATGCACATTGGCCAAACTGGGCGATGCTTCAATGAGAGGGCAGCTGAACACGTCCTCAATCTGTCTGCCAACTCAGGAGGCAATTTACCTTTACACTGTAAAAAGTGCAAAAAAAGAGATTGCCACCCGTTTCTCGAAAGCACAAAGTCCCTCGCGATGGCTAGAACTAAAACAGAAAGAGAAATAATTGAGGCCTTCCTAATTGCAAAGAATGCTAACAATTGTGTGAGCACACCGTCCATTCTGCTTTCGAATAAAGAAATCTCGTTTTTAGAAAGTAACACTTGAAACTGTCCTTTTTTAACCCTTTTCTCTTGTTACTTGTTGTTTTCATCCCTCATAACTTTTAGCCTGGTTTTAGCCTTTGTCATTTTTGAGTCACTTTTACCTTTGTTTATTGTTCTTTTCATAATTCATTTTCGGTTTCTTGGTATTAGCATCGTTGTTAATCTTTTGTATCATTCATATGGTTTCGTTTTTTATGCTTTTCTGCCTACTTTTTAGTGCTTGCACCTTCATCTTTTACCGTTGTTACTGTTGATTTCACGTCTCATTCCTTTGCTTAGTAAGTTTTTTCGCTCGTAATACATGGTTAGGCCGCCTTTTTTTTCGTTCTCTTTGAAGTTTTGCTTTCACCGTCAGGTTTTATCTTCCTCTCTCCTTTTATCTAGGTATCAAGGGTGTTTAGGCACGCATATATTTGGGGTTTTTATACTGGTTCTCCAGATTGCCTGTAAAAAACTGTTACACTTATCTGCTGTGTTGGATTGGGGTCGTATCACGTGGTGGGTGGCTTCATTTAAGAGGAATGCTCGAAAGCGTTTTTCGAATAAAAGTTGGAAGTTCTGCGCTCTGTGTGTGTACGTATTTTCTTGCCTCTTGTCCCTGTTTTTTCGCGCAGTTTAATCATGAACTAGAAGCACCAACTAGCCCGCCAGAAAAACCTTCTTACGTTCTTATATCAAACAAATTAATGTAGAAACACCATATAACCGAAAGATTCTGTGAGCCGGACAAAAATATTATTAAACTACATTAAAGGGGTTTCTGAGCTGTGTTTTTACCGCAGGAACTCGATGTACACGTTCTGAGCAATGTTAGAAACTTCGAATATTATTTGTCAACTGCCAGTTGCCTAATTAACTCGAATTAGGCCTCTCGGCTCCCGCCTTTTTTGGAAGTCACCATCGAAAGTAGAAGGAGTCAACTAATGCGTAGAATGCATTTCAACCAGGCGCTTTCTCTTTTATTTTGTTTTGTTTGGTTTTCATGAATAACTGTTCCAGTCGCAGACAAGGTAGCCGCCAATTAAGCCCCAGGAAATGAGAATACCCGCGGACTCTGCTTTTTGTATCACTCCGCTGATGGCACAGCGGTAAGCCGCCACGCGACTGGATGAAAGGCACTGCACGCGTTGGCTGAGTCCTACTTTCTAAGGTGAGTTAAAAAAACAACAACGCGGAAGTCGAGACGGTTAATTTTAATGAGAGGGAAATCGACCCCACAGGACAATAATTGAAACTTTCTAAGAGTGCTTGGAGCGTGTAGATTGAGTTCCTGCTGTAAGAAGACCAGCTCATAAACCTCTTTAGTGCACCTGTAACTCAATTCTGCGACGCAAGAAATAATAGAAAAAGTCATCTCTAACCACAAAAGTTGGATGGTGAGCGCAAAATCTTTTACTTTGATTTATTGAAAACCAAGACTTCATGGCAAAAGATTAAAACGAAAAAGCTGTATTCCAGCACCGCCGCAGTGAAGAAAACTCAGAGAACAGGAATTGAACTAAGGTGAGATTGCGCTGTCTAGATTAGACCCACAGCAGAGTCTGGCGCATGTCGCTATGACCACTCGCGGAGAGAAACCCCATTTCGAGCGTGCGGATGACGAAACCCTTCGTGTTTTGCTTGTAACGCAGGAAGGACGTCCAGCTATTGTCCAAGACAGAAAGTCTCGGGTGGCGACTGCAGCGGCGTCCTTTCGAACGGACATACCTGCGTCGCCGGCCGTCTGCTTTCTCCGCGTGCACAGGTGCAGCATCCTGCGGGACACATGCTTCTTTTCTATTAGGGTGGCTGATACTGTCGTCACTCGTGAGTGGCCCCACCCGCGATCACTCACGCTCACTCACGCTTATTTAGGACCATGATCTGGGTCGTGAGTGAGTCCGAACTCACATTCAGATCATGATCTGAGTCGTCAGTGTGTCCAGACTCACTTTCAGATCATGATCTGAGTCGTGGGTGAGTCCGTATTCACGTTGAGATCATGATCTGGGCAGTGAGTGAGCCCGGACTCACATTCACATCATGATCTGAGTCGTGAGTGGGTCCGAACTCATACTCAGATCGTGATCTGAGTCATGAGTATGGGCTCACATTGATTTGAGCCTTAGTGAGTCCGGGATCATATTCAGATCTCTATCAGTCGTGGTCAGTCCGCTCCAGTTTCCTGTGCACTCGTAATATATATTTAGATTCTAATCAAGATGATAATACAAAGCAATTTCATTGTTTCCTGATGTGTACTTTCTGTGACTGCTGCACTCTAGGTTATTAAAACAAGAGAAATGTTTATTGCACGCGGCGCTTGGTCTCGGCAGATATTACCTGTGTCTGTCTGTAACGCGCTTCCGTAATTTTCCTTTTGCTGTTTCTTCAATAGCTGCAAAACGTATGCAGCGGCCTCAGATCTTTGCGTGCCCTGAGGGGCAGCCACAGGCCTCTAGGACTCCCGGGCAGGCCTCCCCACAGGCTAGCTGCCGTTAAGTGCTCATCGCATCACAGTGTTAGCATTTTTTTATTTTAATTTTATGTAAGTCAGTAGGTATGAACTTTACCCAGTTTTATTACCCATAGCACCATATTTTTGAAATGTGATTTTTTTTCATGCCTAAAATGTCCCAAAACATACTCCGTCGGGATTCACGGTCACAAATCTAAACCTTACCTGGAAGAAAGGAATTCATAAATGGGAATGTCGAAACTAAACGCATATTTCTTTTTGTTCAGTTAATCTGCGCCATACCATAGTAATGGAAACGCGGAAATTAGCCTTACATTTTCAGGGCGGTAGCAAATAGACCAAACGCTGAACCAATTTGAGAAAGACGGCATGAAGACAATCACGGGCAAATATTTCTTTCAAGCCGCTTATTCGCACACTTCTCCTGCTCCTCAGCGACTGGCATATCTTGAAATTTTCATCGTAGGACGCAAAGTGGCCGAAAGAAGGAAACCGATAATGTGAAAGGCGCGGGACGGTCGATAACAGGTTTTTCGTTCTGGTTAGGGATCTTTTGAATGTGCCAATATTCGAGTAAGAGCCTTTTTTTGGTAATTTGCTGCGGTCCCTAGGATGATGTTTTCGTCAAAGCTGACTCTATGCTCTGATTACTCGGAATGTTCAGCTAACCGACTGTGCTCACTTGCAAAGTCGCGAGCGTCGTTTGTGCGTTGCCGCATGCAAAAGTTACAGAATATTGAACGCGCTCCAAATGAAAACCCTCATTCACAGATGAAATGTTTACAGTCTTGTCCGGGAAGAAAGCGGGGAGCGGTCCCTTTAGCTGTATAAAAGGAAAGCTGTTGAAAGTGCACTGGAGAGAAGCCCAGAAAGCTTTCCAGTGAATATCGCGTTACGGGGTCCAGTGATATTATACAGTTTTAGTTTCACGTACGTACAGAGTTCAAGTACGGAAACTTGAGAAGTCTACGTAGCATACGCGCATGTCTTTTCAAACCCTTTTAGTTGCACGTACCTGACAAAAGCTGGGTGGGTGGGTGGGTGGATGGATGGATAAGGCTGAATACTTTAAATCGGGTGGTGGTTCAAGCCACCTAGACATGACTTGTGAAATTTTGCTCTTGTCTTGATTTTAGCCACCAATTAGCTAACCTTCGCTTGGTTACTTCTACCCGCTTAAAATCTACGTTCTCCTCACTGTCCTTAACCCCAATGCTTTGGATAAATCAACCCCACTGGTTTCCACTATAGGGTGAAGCCCTTTACTAAAATGTATTAAGTGTTAAGTCGTTTCCTCCTCCTCTTCGCACGCAACGCACAACGTGTCTATCTCGTGCCACTTGACTCTATATGTCTTAGTCCACAAAACTCCCGTCCTGGCCTCAAACAACAGAGCTTCCCCTACAATCATCATAAATATTTTCTTTAGAAATTTCCTGCTTAAAGACCCTGTACGTTCCCAGTGCCGATTTCGTCAGCATCCCTGCTTTCCACAGGGCTGTCTCTGTTTCTTTAACCTTTTTCTTAACCGATAATTGCTGAATTGCCCACTACTGCTGTCCAAATAGATATTTGCTCGTCAGTATCCTAGTTCGAATTCTCCATTTCGTGTCAACACTCCTTATATACAGGTACCTTAAAACTTTCCTAGCCCACTGTTTTTCCCCATTTCCCACAATCACTCCTCAAGCGCTGTCTTACTGCGAACTTTTCTGCTTTCGAACGACGCCCATCCCATATCACCTTCCATGCCATCCGGTGGATGGGGCGAGTGCGAGGGGCCGGCGGAGGAGCGCCGACATTTCAACGTGCGAATAGTGACGAGAGACCGCCGCGGTGGCTCTGTGGTTACGGCGCTCGGCTACTGATCCGGAGTTCCCGGGTTCGGACCTGACCGTGGCGGCTGCGTTTCTATGGAGGCAAAACGCTAAGGCGCCCGTGTGCTGTGCGATCTCAGTGCACGTTAAAGATCCCCAGGTGGTCGAAATTATTCCGGAGCCCTCCACTACGGCACCTCTTCCTTCCTTTCTTCTTTCACTGCCTCCTTATTCCTTCTCCTACGGCGCGGTTCAGGTGTCCAACTATGTATGAGACCAATGCTGCGCATTTCTTTTCCCCCAAAACCATTTATTATTCTTATTTTGTCTGCGCTAGTTGGCGCAATGCTAAGTGATGGAAATTGCAGTGTGAAAAAAAGTTGTCAGGGTTATCTTGATTAAGCCTGTTATAGTGCAAAAGCACTGGTTTCGGGCTTTACTTGATTTTGGAAATGACTTTGGCCGATTTTGGTGGTAGCCTGAAACGGTTCAGGTTACCTCCAACACCTGAAACGGCTCAGGTTTTTTTGAAACGGTGTCGGTTCAGGTGTCCAAAGATATGTGAGACAGATACTGCGCCATTTCGTTTCCACAAAAATCAATTATTATTATTATTATTATTATTATTATTGTTATTATTCTTATTTGATGTGTTCATGATGTGGTCGTTCCGTAATTCGGCCCCAGCTTTTTTCTCTGCTATTTTTGCCGTCCTCTTCACATAACAAAAAAATACACCCATGTGGCCCAGCACAACCGAAATTGATAGAATATAGCTAACACGACCTCTGAGAATAAGCTGAGCTTATCAAATTTAAAGTTCAACACTGATCCGCAGGTTGTGTACTGGTGCCTCTCACGCTTGCCAACAAGTCCGCTCACTGTGCATTTTTTTTCCCGTTCTTGACTAATCTTTCATGCTTCACTAGTTTATTCTTCTGTTTGTTTTTCATGAGGATCCTCAAATAGGTTGCCCGCGGTTCCGTGCTAAATACGCTAAAAATTTGCAGCGCGGTTTTTGTAGAGTGCATCAAACCTCTGTCAAGGCCTTTTTTATCTGGCTCGACGAAAATTGCTTTCTTTCCTAACAGTCGGCGAGTGCGCTCTTTTCGAGGCGAAACGTCATGCAGTTTTCAGTAGCTAGACTCAGGCGACTGCCGCGCAAATTCTGATGGCCGCCAGTAGAACAGGCGCCGTTTATTTTTTTTTACCCGCGGCCGCATACAGCGCTCTTCCGTGGCCTTCACTTGTGTCCGGTTTTGCTCACTCTGTAACTGATCGTTATCACAGCAACTAGCCAAAACCGCCGCCTTTTCAAAAGGTTCTTCTAGAGGAACTCAAAATGTAGCTTTGGACACTGTTTCTGGAAATTATTGTTTCAAACCACGTGCCGCCACAGGAAAATAGAACTCAGACGAAGTAAAAACTTTTTTTCCTTTAGAAAGCCATCACCACGCAATAATCATTTTAATCACACCTACCTGAACAACAGCCGAAGTCTTGGCCATCTTCGTTCTCTTGATGGCATTGCAAGCAGTTTGCCTAGGAACTTCAACACTCGTTCCTTGTTCGAGATACCGCCTGTAGCGTTGTCGTGCCTTTTGCGACATGGCGGCAGCAGCTGAAACCGCTAGGCAAAGTGAGTTTCTTAACGCCTGCGCTTTCAGCAAATATTCAGGTACCGTCCGCGCTATTGAGAAAGAAGAATGGAAGCCTGCGCGACAATGCAAACAACCAAAGCCCCATCTGCTCCTAA
>JARKHS020017526.1:0-13697 GCA_030143305.2 Amblyomma americanum | reverse complement strand
AGTTTCTCCATCACGGAGTTTCTCCAATGCGGAATTTCTCCAACGCAGAGTTTCTCCTACGCGGAGTTTCTCCAGCGCAGAGTTTTTCCAGCGCAGAGTTCTTCGAGCGCGGAGTTTCTCCTACGCGGAGTTTCTCCAACGCGGAGTTTCTTCAGCACGGAGTTTCTCCAGCACGGAGTTTCTCCATCACGGAGTTTCTCCAGCGCGGAATTTCTCCCACGCGGAATTTCTCCATCGCGGGGTTTCTCCAACGCGGAGTTTCTCCAGCGCTGAGTTTCTCCAGTGCGGAGTTTCTCCAGCGCGGAGTTTCCCTAGCGCGGAGTTTCTCCAATGCGGAGTTTCTCCAACGCGGAGTTTCTCCAGCTCGGAGTTTCTCCAACGCGGAGTTGCTCCAACGCAGAGTTGCTCCAACGCGGACTTTCTCCAGCGCGGAGTTTCTCCATCGCGGAGATTCTGCAGCGCAGAGTTTCTCTAGCGCGGAGTTTCTCTAACGCGGAGTTTCTCCAGCGCGGAGTTTCTCCAGTACGGAGTTTCTCCATCACGGAGTTTCTCCAGCGCGGAATTTCTCCCACGCGGTATTTGTCCAACGCAGAGTTTCTCCAGCGCAGTGTTCTTCGAGCGCGGAGTTTCTCCAACGCGGAGTTTAACGAACGCGGATTTTCTCCAGCAAGGAGTTTCTCCAGCACGGAGTTTCTCCAGCACGGAGTTTCTTCAGCACGGAGTTTCTCCAGCACGGAGTTTCTCCAGCGCGCAGTTTCTCTAGCCAGGAGTTTCTCCAGCGCGGAGCTTCTCCAACGTGGAGTTTCTCCAGCATGGTGTTTCTCCAACACGAAATTTCTCCAATACGGAGCTTCTCAAGCACGGAGTTTCTCCAGCGCAGAGTTTCTCCAGCGCGGAGTTTCTCCAACCCGGAGTTTCTCTAACCTAGAGTTTCTCCAACGCGGAGTTTCTCCAGCACGGTGTTTCTCCAGCACAGAGTTTATTCAGCACGGAGTTTCTCCTACGCGGAGTTTCTCCAACGCGGAGTTTCTCCAACGGGAATTTCTCCAGCTCGGAGTTTCTCCCACGCGGAGTTGTTCCAACGCGGAGTTGCTCCAACGCGGACTTTCTCCAGCGCGGAGTTTCTCTAACGCGGAATTTGTCCAGCGCGGAGTTGCTCCAACGCGGACTTTCTCCAGCGCGGAGTTTATCCAGCGCGGAGATTCTGCAGCGCAGAGTTTCTCCAGCGCGGAGTTTCTCTAACGCGGAGTTTCTCCAGCCCGGAGTTTCTCCAACACGGAGTTTCTCCAGCATGGAGTTTCTCCATCACGGAGTTTCTCCAGCGCGGAATTTCTCCCAAGCGGATTTTCTCCAACGCGGAGTTTGTCCAACGCGGAGTTTTTCCAGCGCGGAGTTTCTCCAGCGCTGAGTTTCTCCAGCACGGAGTTTCTACAGAACAGAGTTTCTCCAGCACGGAGTTTCTCCATCGCCGAGTTACTCCAGCGCGGAGTTTCTAAAACGCGGAGTGTCTCCAACGCGGAATTTTTCCTGCGCGGAGTTTCTCCAGCGCGGAATTTCTCTAACGCGGAGTTTCTCCAGCATGGTGTTTCTCCAGCACAGACTCTCTCCAGTACGGAGTTTCTCCAACGCCGAGTTTCTCCAGCGCGGAGTTTCTCGAGCGCGGAGTTTCTCCAACGCGGAGTTTCTCGAACGCGGACTTTCTCCAGCAAGGAGCTTCTCCAGCACGGAGTTTCTCCAGCACGGAGTTTCTTCAGCACGGGTTTCTTCAGCACGGAGTTTCTCCAGCACGGAGTTTCTCCAGCGCGGAGTTTCACCAGCGCGGAGTTTATCCAGCGCGGAGTTTCTCGAACACGGAGTTTCTCCAACACGGAGTTTCTCCAACGCGGAGTTTCTCCAGCGCGGAGTTTATCCAGCGCGGAGTTTCTCCGGCGCGCAGTTTCTCTAGCCAGGAGTTTCTCCAGCGCGGAGTTTCTCCAACGTGGAGTTTCTCCAGCATGGTGTTTCTCCAACACGAAATTTCTCCAATACGGAGTTTCTCAAGCACGGAGTTTCTCCAGCGCAGAGTTTCTCCAGCGCGGAGTTTCTCCAACCCGGAGTTTCTCTAACCTAGAGTTTCTCCAACGCGGAGTTTCTCCAGCACGGTGTTTCTCCAGCACAGAGTTTATCCAGCACGGAATTTCTCCAACGTGGAGTTTCTCCAACGCGGAATTTCTCCAGCACGGAGTTTCTCCAGCGCCGAGTTTCTCCAGCGCGAAGTTTCTGGAACGCGCGGAGTTTCTCCAACACCGAGTTTCTCCAACGCGGGGTTTCTCCAACGCGGACTTTCTCCAGCACGGAGTTTCTTCAGCACGGAGTTTATCCAGCGCGGAGTTTCTCCAGGCGGAGTTTCTCCAGCGCGGAGTTTCTCCAACACGGAGTTTCTCCAGCGCGGAGTTTCTGCAGAGCGGAGTTTCTCCAGCGCGGAGTTTCTGCAACGCGGAGTTTCTCCAACGCGGAGTTTCTCCAGCACGGAGTTTCTCCAGCAGGAAGTTTCTCCAGCACGGAGTTTCTCCAGCTCGGAATTTCTCCAACGCGGAGTTTCTCCAGCGCGGAGTTTCTCCAACCTGGAGTTTCTCCAGCGCGGAGTTTCTTCAGCGCGGAGATTCTCCAACCCGGAGTTTCTCTAACCTAGAGTTTCTCCAACGCGGAGTTTCTCCAGCACGGTGTTTCTCCAGCTTAGAGTTTATCCAGCACGGAGCTTCTCCAACGCCGAGTTTCTCCAACGCGGAGTTTCTCCAACGCGGATTTTCTCCAGCGCGGAGTTTCTCCAACGCGGAGCTTCTCCAACGCGGAGTTTAACGAACGCGGATTTTCTCCAGCAAGGAGTTTTTCCAGCACGGAGTTTCTCCAGCACGGAGTTTCTCCAACGCGGAGTTTCTCCAACGCGGAGTTTCTCCATCGCGGAGTTTCTCCAGCGCGGAGTTTCTCCAGCGCGGAGTTTCTCCAACGCAGAGTTTCTCCAGCGCGGAGTTTCTCCAGCGCGGTGTTTCTCCAGCGCGGAGTTTCTCTTACGCGGTGTTTCTTCACCACGGAGTTTCTCCAGCGCGAAGTTTCTCCAGCGCGGAGTTTCTCCAACGCGGAGTTTCTCCAACGCGGAATTTCTCCAACGCGGAGTTTCTCCAACACGGAGTTTCTCCAGCGCGGAGTTTCTCCAACGCCGAGTTTCTCCAACGCCGAGTTTCTCCAGCGCAGATTTTCTCCAGCGCGGAGTTTCTCCTACGCGGAGTTTCTACAACGCGGAGTTTCTCCAACGCGGAGTTTCTCCAGCTAGGAGTTTCTTCAGCACGGAGTTTCTCGAGCACAGAGTTTCTCCATCACGGAGTTTCTCCAGCGCGGATTTTCTCCCACGCGGAATTTCTCCAACGCAAGGTTTCTCCAACGCGGAGTTTCTCCAGCGCGGAGTTTCTCTAGCGCTGAGTTTCTCCAGCGCGGAGTTTCTCCAGCGCGGAATTTCTCCAACGCACTGTTTTCCAATGCGGAGTTTCTCCAGCGCAGAGTTTCTCCAGCGCAGAGTTCTTCGAGCGCGGAGTTTCTCCTACGCGAAGTTTCTACAACGCGGAGTTTCTCCAACGCGGAGTTTCTCCAGCTCGGAGTTTCTTCAGCAGGGAGTTTCTCCAGCACGGAGTTTCTCCATCACGGAGTTTCTCCAGCGCGGAATTTCTCCCACGCGGAATTTCTCCAACGCAGGGTTTCTCCAACGCCGAGTTTCTCCAGCGCGGAGTTTCTCCAGCGCCGAGTTTCTCTAGCGCGGAGTTTCTCCAGCGCGGAGTTTCTCCAACGTGGAGTTTCTTCAGCATGGTGTTTCTCCAACACGAAATTTCTCCAATAGGGAGTTTCTCCAGCACGGAGTTTCTCCAGCGCAGAGTTTCTCCAGCGCAGAGTTTCTCCAGCGCAGAGTTCTTCGAGCGCGGAGTTTCTCCTACGCGGAGATTCTCCAACGCGGAGTTTCTCCAACGCGGAGTTTCTCCAACGCGGAGTTTCTCCAGCTCGGCGTTTCTCCAACGCAGAGTTGCTCCAAAGCGGACTTTCTCCAGCGCGGAGATTCTGCAGCGCGGAGTTTCTCCAGCTCGGAGTTTCTCCAACGCGGAGTTGCTCCAACGCGGAGTTGCTCCAACGCGTACTTTCTCCAGCGCAGAGTTTCTCCAGCGCGGAGTTTCTCTAACGCGGAGTTTCTCCAGCACGGAGTTTCTCCATCACGGAGTTTCTCCAATGCAGAATTTCTCCAACGCAGTTTCTCCAACGCGGAGTTTCTCCAGCGCAGAGTTTCTCCAGCGCAGAGTTCTTCGAGCGCGGAGTTTCTCCTACGCGGAGTTTCTCCAACGCGGAGTTTCTTCAGCATGGTGTTTCTCCAACACGAAATTTCTCCAATAGAGAGTTTCTCCAGCACGGAGTTTCTCTAGCGCGGAGTTTCTCCAGCGCGGAGTTTCTCCAACGTGGAGTTTCTTCAGCATGGTGTTTCTCCAACACGAAATTTCTCCAATAGGGAGTTTCTCCAGCACGGAGTTTCTCCAGCGCAGAGTTTCTCCAGCGCAGAGTTTCTCCAAAGCGGACTTTCTCCAGCGCGGAGATTTTGCAGCGCGGAGTTTCTCCAGCTCGGAGTTTCTCCAACGCGGAGTTGCTCCAACGCGGAGTTGCTCCAACGCGTACTTTCTCCAGCGCAGAGTTTCTCCAGCGCGGAGTTTCTCTAACGCGGAGTTTCTCCAGTGCGGAGTTTCTCCAGCACGGAGTTTCTCCAGCACGGAGTTTCTGCATCACGGAGTTTCTCCAGCTCGGCGTTTCTCCAACGCGGAGTTGCTCCAAAGCGGACTTTCTCCAGCGCGGAGATTTTGCAGCGCGGAGTTTCTCCAGCTCGGAGTTTCTCCAACGCGGAGTTGCTCCAACGCGGAGTTGCTCCAACGCGTACTTTCTCCAGCGCAGAGTTTCTCCAGCGCGGAGTTTCTCTAACGCGGAGTTTCTCCAGCGCGGAGTTTCTCCAGCACGGAGTTTCTCCATCACGGAGTTTCTCCAATGCGGAATTTCTCCAACGCAGAGTTTCTCCAACGCGGAGTTTCTCCAGCGCAGAGTTTCTCCAGCGCAGAGTTCTTCGAGCGCGGAGTTTCTCCTACGCGGAGTTTCTCCAACGCGGAGTTTCTCCAACGCGGAGTTTCTCCAGCTCGGAGTTTCTTCAGCACGGAGTTTCTCCAGCACAGAGTTTCTCCATCACGGAGTTTCTCCAGCGCGGAATTTCTCCCACGCGGAATTTTTCCAACGCGGGGTTTCTCCAAAACGGAGTTTCTCCAGCGCTGAGATTCTCTAGCGCGGAGTTTCTCCAGCGCGGAGTTTCTCTAGCGCGGAGTTTCTCTAACGCGGAGTTTCTCCAACGCGGAGTTTCTCCAGCTCGGAGTTTCACCAACGCGGAGTTGCTCCAACGCAGAGTTGCTCCAACGCGGACTTTCTCCAGCGCGGAGTTTCTCCAGCGCGGTGATTCTGCAGCGCCGAGTTTCTCTGGAGCGGAGTTTCTCTAACGCGGAGTTTCTCCAGCGCGCAGTTTCTCCAGCACGGAGTTTCTCCAGCACGGAGTTTCTCTATCACGGAGTTTCTCCAGCGCGGAATTTCTCCCACGCGGTATTTCTCCAACGCAGAGTTTCTCCAACGCGGAGTTTCTCCAGCGCAGAGTTTCTCCAGAGCAGAGTTCTTCGAGCGCGGAGTTTCTCCAACGCGGAGTTTAAAGAACGCGGATTTTCTCCAGCGCGGAGTTTCTCCAGCACTGAGTTTCTCCAGCACGGAGTTTCTCCATCACGGAGTTTCTCCAGCGCGGAATTTCTCCCAAGCGGAATTTCTCCAACGCGGAGTTTCTCCAACGCGGAGTTTTTCCAGCGCGGAGTTTCTCCAGCGCTGAGTTTCTCCAGCACGGAGTTTCTTCAGAACAGAGTTTCTCCAGCACGGAGTTTCTCCATCGCGGAGTTACTCCAGCGCGGAGTTTCTAAAACGCGGAGTTTCTCCATCACGGAATTTCTCCAGCGCGGAATTTCTCCCACGCGGAATTTCTCCAACGCAGGGTTTCTCCAACGCGGAGTTTCTCCAGCGCGGAGTTTCTCCAGCGCTGAGTTTCTCCAGCGCGGAGTTTCTCCAGCGCGGAGTTTCTCTAGCGCGGAGTTTCTCCAGCGCGGAGTTTCTCCAACGTGGAGTTTCTTCAGCATGGTGTTTCTCCAACATGAAATTTCTCCAATAGGGAGTTTCTCCAGCACGGAGTTTCTCCAGCGCAGAGTTTCTCCAGCGCAGAGTTTCTCCAACCCGGAGTTTCTCTAACCTAGAGTTTCTCCAACGCGGAGTTTCTCCAGCACGGTGTTTCTCCAGCACAGAGTTTATCCAGCACGGAATTTCTCCAACGTGGAGTTTCTCCAACGCGGAATTTCTCCAGCACGGAGTTTCTCCAGCGCCGAGTTTCTCCAGCGCGAAGTTTCTGGAACGCGCGGAGTTTCTCCAACACCGAGTTTCTCCAACGCGGGGTTTCTCCAACGCGGACTTTATCCAGCACGGAGTTTCTTCAGCACGGAGTTTATCCAGCGCGGAGTTTCTCCAGGCGGAGTTTCTCCAGCGCGGAGTTTCTCCAACACGGAGTTTCTCCAGCGCGGAGTTTCTGCAGAGCGGAGTTTCTCCAGCGCGGAGTTTCTGCAACGCGGAGTTTCTCCAACGCGGAGTTTCTTCGTCGCGGAGTTTCTCCAGCGCGGAGATTCTCTTACGCTGTGTTTCTCCACCACGGAGTTTCTCCAGCGCGAAGTTTCTCCAGCGCGGAGTTTCTCCAACGCGGAGTTTCTCCAACGCGGAATTTCTCCAACGCGGAGTTTCTCCAACACGGAGTTTCTCCAGCGCGGAGTTTCTCCAACGCCGAGTTTCTCCAACGCCGAGTTTCTCCAGCGCAGAGTTTCTCCAGCGCAGAGTTCTTCGAGCGCGGAGTTTCTCCTACGCGGAGTTTCTACAACGCGGAGTTGCTCCAACGCGTACTTTCTCCAGCGCGGAGTTTCTCCAGCGCAGTTTCTCTAACGCGGAGTTTCTCCAGCGCGGAGTTTCTCCAGCACGGAGTTTCTCCAGCACGGAGTTTCTCCATCACGGAGTTTCTCGAATGCGGAATTTCTCCAACGCAGAGTTTCTCCTACGCGGAGTTTCTCCAGCGCAGTTTTCCAGCGCAGAGTTCTTCGAGCGCGGAGTTTCTCCTACGCGGAGTTTCTCCAACGCGGAGTTTCTTCAGCACGGAGTTTCTCCAGCACGGAGTTTCTCCATCACGGAGTTTCTCCAGCGCGGAATTTCTCCCACGCGGAATTTCTCCATCGCGGGGTTTCTCCAACGCGGAGTTTCTCCAGCGCTGAGTTTCTCCAGCGCGGAGTTTCTCCAGCGCGGAGTTTCCCTAGCGCGGAGTTTCTCCAACGCGGAATTTCTCCAACGTGGAGTTTCTCCAACGCGGAATTTCTCCAGCACGGAGTTTCTCCAGCGCCGAGTTTCTCCAGCGCGAAGTTTCTGGAACGCGCGGAGTTTCTCCAACACCGAGTTTCTCCAACGCCGAGTTTCTCCAACGCGGGGTTTCTCCAACGCGGACTTTCTCCAGCACGGAGTTTCTTCAGCACGGAGTTTATCCAGCGCGGAGTTTCTCCAGGCGGAGTTTCTCCAGCGCGGAGTTTCTCCAACACGGAGTTTCTCCAGCGCGGAGTTTCTGCAGAGCGGAGTTTCTCCAGCGCGGAGTTTCTGCAACGCGGAGTTTCTCCAACGCGGAGTTTCTCCAGCACGGAGTTTCTCCAGCAGGGAGTTTCTCCAGCACGGAGTTTCTCCAGCTCGGAATTTCTCCAACGCGAAGTTTCTCCAGCGCGGAGTTTCTCCAACCTGGAGTTTCTCCAACGCGGAGTTTCTTCAGCGCGGAGATTCTCCAACCCGGAGTTTCTCTAACCTAGAGTTTCTCCAACGCGGAGTTTCTCCAGCACGGTGTTTCTCCAGCTTAGAGTTTATTCAGCACGGAGCTTCTCCAACGCCGAGTTTCTCCAACGCGGAGTTTCTCCAACGCGGATTTTCTCCAGCGCGGAGTTTCTGCAACGCGGAGCTTCTCCAACGCGGAGTTTAACGAACGCGGATTTTCTCCAGCATAGAGTTTTTCCAGCACGGAGTTTCTCCAGCACGGAGTTTCTTCAGCACGGAGTTTCTCCAGCACAGAGTTTCTCCAACGCGGAGTTTCTCCAACGCGGAGTTTCTCCATCGCGGAGTTTCTCCAGCGCTGAGTTTCTCCACCGCGGAGTTTCTCCAGCGCGGAGTTTCTCTAGCGCGGAGTTTCTCCAGCGCGGAGTTTCTCCAACGTGCAGTTACTTCAGCATGGTGTTTCTCCAACACGAAATTTCTCCAATAGGGAGTTTCTCCAGCACGGAGTTTCTCCAGCGCAGAGTTTCTCCAGCGCAGAGTTCTTCGAGCGCGGAGTTTCTCCTACGCGGAGTTTCTCCAACGCGGAGTTTCTCCAACGCGGAGTTTCTCCAGCTCGGAGTTTCTCCAACGCGGAGTTGCTCCAACGCGGACTTTCTCCAGCGCGGAGTTTCTCCAGCTCGGAGTTGCTCCAACGCGGAGTTGCTCCAACGCGTACTTTCTCCAGCGCGGAGTTTCTCCAGCGCAGTTTCTCTAACGCGGAGTTTCTCCAGCGCGGAGTTTCTCCAGCACGGAGTTTCTCCAGCACGGAGTTTCTCCATCACGGAGTTTCTCGAATGCGGAATTTCTCCAACGCAGAGTTTCTCCTACGCGGAGTTTCTCCAGCGCAGAGTTTTTCCAGCGCAGAGTTCTTCGAGCGCGGAGTTTCTCCTACGCGGAGTTTCTCCAACGCGGAGTTTCTTCAGCACGGAGTTTCTCCAGCACGGAGTTTCTCCATCACGGAGTTTCTCCAGCGCGGAATTTCTCCCACGCGGAATTTCTCCATCGCGGGGTTTCTCCAACGCGGAGTTTCTCCAGCGCTGAGTTTCTCCAGTGCGGAGTTTCTCCAGCGCGAGTTTCCCTAGCGCGGAGTTTCTCCAACGCGGAGTTTCTCCAACGCGGAGTTTCTCCAGCTCGGAGTTTCTCCAACGCGGAGTTGCTCCAACGCAGAGTTGCTCCAACGCGGACTTTCTCCAGCGCGGAGTTTCTCCATCGCGGAGATTCTGCAGCGCAGAGTTTCTCTAGCGCGGAGTTTCTCTAACGCGGAGTTTCTCCAGCGCGGAGTTTCTTCTGCACGGAGTTTCTCCAGTACGGAGTTTCTCCATCACGGAGTTTCTCCAGCGCGGAATTTCTCCCACGCGGTATTTGTCCAACGCAGAGTTTCTCCAGCGCAGTGTTCTTCGAGCGCGGAGTTTCTCCAACGCGGAGTTTAACGAACGCGGATTTTCTCCAGCAAGGAGTTTCTCCAGCACGGAGTTTCTCCAGCACGGAGTTTCTTCAGCACGGAGTTTCTCCAGCACGGAGTTTCTCCAGCGCGCAGTTTCTCTAGCCAGGAGTTTCTCCAGCGCGGAGCTTCTCCAACGTGGAGTTTCTCCAGCATGGTGTTTCTCCAACACGAAATTTCTCCAATACGGAGCTTCTCAAGCACGGAGTTTCTCAAGCGCAGAGTTTCTCCAGCGCGGAGTTTCTCCAACCCGGAGTTTCTCTAACCTAGAGTTTCTCCAACGCGGAGTTTCTCCAGCACGGTGTTTCTCCAGCACAGAGTTTATTCAGCACGGAATTTCTCCTACGCGGAGTTTCTCCAACGCGGAGTTTCTCCAACGGGAATTTCTCCAGCTCGGAGTTTCTCCCACGCGGAGTTGTTCCAACGCGGAGTTGCTCCAACGCGGACTTTCTCCAGCGCGGAGTTTCTCTAACGCGGAATTTGTCCAGCGCGGAGTTGCTCCAACGCGGACTTTCTCCAGCGCGGAGTTTCTCCAGCGCGGAGATTCTGCAGCGCAGAGTTTCTCCAGCGCGGAGTTTCTCTAACGCGGAGTTTCTCCAGCCCGGAGTTTCTCCAACACGGAGTTTCTCCAGCATGGAGTTTCTCCATCACGGAGTTTCTCCAGCGCGGAATTTCTCCCAAGCGGATTTTCTCCAACGCGGAGTTTGTCCAACGCGGAGTTTTTCCAGCGCGGAGTTTCTCCAGCGCTGAGTTTCTCCAGCACGGAGTTTCTACAGAACAGAGTTTCTCCAGCACGGAGTTTCTCCATCGCCGAGTTACTCCAGCGCGGAGTTTCTAAAACGCGGAGTGTCTCCAACGCGGAATTTTTCCTGCGCGGAGTTTCTCCAGCGCGGAGTTTCTCCAGCGCGGAATTTCTCTAACGCGGAGTTTCTCCAGCATGGTGTTTCTCCAGCACAGACTCTCTCCAGTACGGAGTTTCTCCAACGCCGAGTTTCTCCAGCGCGGAGTTTCTCGAGCGCGGAGTTTCTCCAACGCGGAGTTTCTCGAACGCGGACTTTCTCCAGCAAGGAGCTTCTCCAGCACGGAGTTTCTCCAGCACGGAGTTTCTTCAGCACGGGTTTCTTCAGCACGGAGTTTCTCCAGCACGGAGTTTCTCCAGCGCGGAGTTTCACCAGCGCGGAGTTTATCCAGCGCGGAGTTTCTCGAACACGGAGTTTTTCCAACACGGAGTTTCTCCAACGAGGAGTTTCTCCAGCGCGGAGTTTATCCAGCGCGGAGTTTCTCCGGCGCGCAGTTTCTCTAGCCAGGAGTTTCTCCAGCGCGGAGTTTCTCCAACGTGGAGTTTCTCCAGCATGGTGTTTCTCCAACACGAAATTTCTCCAATACGGAGTTTCTCAAGCACGGAGTTTCTCCAGCGCAGAGTTTCTCCAGCGCGGAGTTTCTCCAACCCGGAGTTTCTCTAACCTAGAGTTTCTCCAACGCGGAGTTTCTCCAGCACGGTGTTTCTCCAGCACAGAGTTTATCCAGCACGGAATTTCTCCAACGTGGAGTTTCTCCAACGCGGAATTTCTCTAGCACGGAGTTTCTCCAGCGCCGAGTTTCTCCAGCGCGAAGTTTCTGGAACGCGCGGAGTTTCTCCAACACCGAGTTTCTCCAACGCGGGGTTTCTCCAACGCGGACTTTCTCCAGCACGGAGTTTCTTCAGCACGGAGTTTATCCAGCGCGGAGTTTCTCCAGGCGGAGTTTCTCCAGCGCGGAGTTTCTCCAACACGGAGTTTCTCCAGCGCGGAGTTTCTGCAGAGCGGAGTTTCTCCAGCGCGGAGTTTCTGCAACGCGGAGTTTCTCCAACGCGGAGTTTCTCCAGCACGGAGTTTCTCCAGCAGGGAGTTTCTCCAGCACGGAGTTTCTCCAGCTCGGAATTTCTCCAACGCGGAGTTTCTCCAGCGCGGAGTTTCTCCAACCTGGAGTTTCTCCAGCGCGGAGTTTCTTCAGCGCGGAGATTCTCCAACCCGGAGTTTCTCTAACCTAGAGTTTCTCCAACGCGGAGTTTCTCCAGCACGGTGTTTCTCCAGCTTAGAGTTTATCCAGCACGGAGCTTCTCCAACGCCGAGTTTCTCCAACGCGGAGTTTCTCCAACGCGGATTTTCTCCAGCGCGGAGTTTCTCCAACGCGGAGCTTCTCCAACGCGGAGTTTAACGAACGCGGATTTTCTCAAGCAAGGAGTTTTTCCAGCACGGAGTTTCTCCAGCACGGAGTTTCTCCAACGCGGAGTTTCTCCAACGCGGATTTTCTCCATCGCGGAGTTTCTCCAGCGCGGAGTTTCTCCAGCGCGGAGTTTCTCCAACGCAGAGTTTCTCCAGCGCGGAGTTTCTCCAGCGCGGTGTTTCTCCAGCGCGGAGTTTCTTCATCGCGGAGTTTCTCCAGCGCGGAGTTTCTCTTACGCGGTGTTTCTCCACCACGGAGTTTCTCCAGCGCGAAGTTTCTCCAGCGCGGAGTTTCTCCAACGCGGAGTTTCTCCAACGCGGAATTTCTCCAACGCGGAGTTTCTCCAACACGGAGTTTCTCCAGCGCGGAGTTTCTCCAACGCCGAGTTTCTCCAACGCCGAGTTTCTCCAGCGCAGATTTTCTCCAGCGCGGAGTTTCTCCTACGCGGAGTTTCTACAACGCGGAGTTTCTCCAACGCGGAGTTTCTCCAGCTAGGAGTTTCTTCAGCACGGAGTTTCTCGAGCACAGAGTTTCTCCATCACGGAGTTTCTCCAGCGCGGATTTTCTCCCACGCGGAATTTCTCCAACGCAAGGTTTCTCCAACGCGGAGTTTCTCCAGCGCGGAGTTTCTCTAGCGCTGAGTTTCTCCAGCGCGGAGTTTCTCCAGCGCGGAATTTCTCCAACGCACTGTTTTCCAATGCGGAGTTTCTCCAGCGCAGAGTTTCTCCAGCGCAGAGTTCTTCGAGCGCGGAGTTTCTCCTACGCGAAGTTTCTACAACGCGGAGTTTCTCCAACGCGGAGTTTCTCCAGCTCGGAGTTTCTTCAGCAGGGAGTTTCTCCAGCACCGAGTTTCTCCATCACGGAGTTTCTCCAGCGCGGAATTTCTCCCACGCGGAATTTCTCCAACGCAGGGTTTCTCCAACGCCGAGTTTCTCCAGCGCGGAGTTTCTCCAGCGCCGAGTTTCTCTAGCGCGGAGTTTCTCCAGCGCGGAGTTTCTCCAACGTGGAGTTTCTTCAGCATGGTGTTTCTCCAACACGAAATTTCTCCAATAGGGAGTTTCTCCAGCACGGAGTTTCTCCAGCGCAGAGTTTCTCCAGCGCAGAGTTTCTCCAGCGCAGAGTTCTTCGAGCGCGGAGTTTCTCCTACGCGGAGATTCTCCAACGCGGAGTTTCTCCAACGCGGAGTTTCTCCAACGCGGAGTTTCTCCAGCTCGGCGTTTCTCCAACGCAGAGTTGCTCCAAAGCGGACTTTCTCCAGCGCGGAGATTCTGCAGCGCGGAGTTGCTCCAGCTCGGAGTTTCTCCAACGCGGAGTTGCTCCAACGCGGAGTTGCTCCAACGCGTACTTTCTCCAGCGCAGGGTTTCTCCAGCGCGGAGTTTCTCTAACGCGGAGTTTCTCCAGCGCGGAGTTTCTCCAGCACGGAGTTTCTCCAGCACGGAGTTTCTCCATCACGGAGTTTCTCCAATGCAGAATTTCTCCAACGCAGTTTCTCCAACGCGGAGTTTCTCCAGCGCAGAGTTTCTCCAGCGCAGAGTTCTTCGAGCGCGGAGTTTCTCCTACGCGGAGTTTCTCCAACGCGGAGTTTCTTCAGCATGGTGTTTCTCCAACACGAAATTTCTCCAATAGGGAGTTTCTCCAGCACGGAGTTTCTCTAGCGCGGAGTTTCTCCAGCGCGGAGTTTCTCCAACGTGGAGTTTCTTCAGCATAATGTTTCTCCAACACGAAATTTCTCCAATAGGGAGTTTCTCCAGCACGGAGTTTCTCCAGCGCAGAGTTTCTCCAGCGCAGAGTTCTTCGAGCGCGGAGTTTCTCCTACGCGGAGATTCTCCAACGCGGAGTTTCTCCAACGCGGAGTTTCTCCAGCTCGGCGTTTCTCCAACGCGGAGTTGCTCCAAAGCGGACTTTCTCCAGCGCGGAGATTCTGCAGCGCGGAGTTTCTCCAGCTCGGAGTTTCTCCAACGCGGAGTTGCTCCAACGCGGAGTTGCTCCAACGCGTACTTTCTCCAGCGCAGAGTTTCTCCAGCGCGGAGTTTCTCTAACGCGGAGTTTCTCCAGCGCGGAGTTTCTCCAGCACGGAGTTTCTCCAGCACA
>JARKHS020017525.1:0-16403 GCA_030143305.2 Amblyomma americanum | reverse complement strand
AGGTTCGTCTTCATCGCACTGCCTGGAGTTGAAGGTGCCTTATAGTTTCGAACGATATTCCTTTTCAGCAAAGACACAGCGTGTTCGTTAATTATTCTACTCATGAGTTTCATTACTTATGGAGCCCTTGAATATTTGTTGCAAACCAGCAAGGAGAGTGTCCCTCTTTCATGCAGGAAGGCGTAAACGGGTATGTTGAGGCATTAATTTACCTCTGTCGTTGCGTCATGAACAAAGGACCTGCAGTCGCAACAGGGCTCCCTGGCTGATGAATAAACATTAAAACTTAATCGTAGAATGATGCCCTTCTGGTGCCTAACATTGTTTGGTGCCTATCAGCGAATTATGAATAAATTATTGCTGCAGGCGTAACCATGCGCAAGAAAAAAAAGGGGGTTTGCAAATGTGGAAAGAAAAATGTGCAAGAGGGAGGTTGCCAGGAAGTTAAGCTATCACCCTTTTTTCCCTTCCTAATGCAGGATCATGGCCGCGGAGGCGATTGCAAGATAATTTGCTTGGTATCACACTCAATGTTTTTCTGCAGATTATGCTGCCAAAGCTTGCTAGATAGATATATAGATAAAGAGGAAGAGGGAAAGGCAAGGATGTTGACCAGAAAGGGGTTCCGGTTGGCTACCCTGCACTGGGGAAGAGAATTTAGGGGACTAAAAGGAGGAAGAGAGAAGGGGAAAAAGGCATAACACACACACACACGCACAACGCTGTCACAATTTGTCACTCTGTGCGTACTAAAATACGCGGCAGCTTTAATGCGTTAGCATTAGAGCCCTGATGTCGGAAAAATCTGTCCATCCGCCTGTCCGTCCGAAGCCTCAGTTGGCACGTGACGAAGTGCGGAGAAGGAAATACCTCTCTTCACTTTCGTTTTCTCTCTCGGAGAAACCGGAAGTGGGTGAGGGAAGACGAAGAGAGCGTGAGAGCGAGTGCAGAGGGGGTACGGTGTGTTGCACCGCGGTTTACGGACTGGATCACGCCACTCACAAGGTCCAAAACCCACCAGCAGCAGCATCCGCTGCTCTGTCCGGGGGAATACTAATGCTGCATGTTCTGCAGCATCAATATGATTATCGTCTATAGTTTTTATGCGATAGCATCGAACCTTTGCCGAAGTGCAAACCCGGCTCCTTCCCACGATCTCCAGAAAAACTCTGACTGGCTGGCAAGCAGTGACGTCATCAGTGGCGTCACCCGAGCGGTGAAATCACATTAGCTGGTTGGAAGCGGCGTCACCAACCAGGTCCGCCTGTGTGAAGCCTCCATCCGCCAACCGTTTAAGCTGGTGTACGGGAAGAGGTCGGGAAGAGCAATCTGGATACCACCAACCCCAGAAATTATTTCTGGAAAAGGCGTCAACGCCTTCCAGTCCAATCGCATTGGCAACATATATGGATTTAAGTGTGTCGGATTTTTATTTTTCTCTTTCGAATGTCCCAGCCACCTTTCATGTCTCTCCGGGAGAGCCGCTAAAGGTAGAGCGCAGTTTTATCTCAATCGCGAAAATAAAAATGCTTTAGACTACTAGCAAAAACGTCTTAAGCCTGGCCCGCCCATGGAGCCTTTCTCGCATACGAAGATGATACAGAAAGTTCGGCGGCCGGGCCGCGTGCATTGTACACTTACGCGTGTTTCGCGTGCGAGAAACGCTCCATGGGCGGGCCAGGCTCGTTATGCAACGCAAATAGCGAGCTATGGGCTCTTCAGCAGCCGTCGCGCAGCTGGGAACCTGTTTCCCCTTATAAAATTTCTTTAGACAGTCTATCGACTGTCCATACAACTTTGCCTATAGACTTTCTATAGACAAGTCCTATAGACTAGTCCATGGGCAATCTATAGATTCATGGCCATACACTTGTTGTAGTGCTTTTATATAAACAGCCTATAGACTAGGAATTGACAAAAAGAAATTTATAAGAAGGCAATACAGTCTATAAGAGGTCTATAGACAGTAAATAAACCATTTTGATAAAAGTCAACGACACGATAAGTGGTCTGGGAACTTTTGAAGGGCGCTACGCGTACATGTGGTTTCACAAGGAGCTATAGAGGCTATAAAGACTGCCTCCGCGACCACTGTTCCACACGTACGATACAGGTTGAGCATGATCTCTGGCAAGCAAGGCCTGCTGCAATGTCGCAACGAATTAGTCCAGCGTTTGCGGTTACTAAATTTTCTAATTATGCCTCGTACTTTTCAATGGTAACTTGGTTCCGCGTAATGTCGCGAAACACCAGTGCACTCAAAGTTTTTTTTTTTTATTTAGAGATATCAAAAAGCCCTCCTACTCCGTTATTGCTTCAGCTAAGAGCTTGTTAAAAAGACAAAACGAATTCGATAGAAAATTTAAGATAATGAGATTAAGATTGCTCTCAGCTCTGTTGCCGACCGCGTAAGGCCTGCCTAACTTCAAATCGCCTCGAAATCGTGGTTACAGCAGCGCGGTCGATAGGGAGAGCACTTGTTAAGCTAAAGAGAAGAGTTATAAAAGAAACAAGAAAGGCGGAATTCAAGCCGAGCTGAATAACAACTTTCAGGATTAACGACCTGTCCTGCTTCTTGTTTTCTTTCCATAAATCTGGGTACTTTCCCAGTTCCCGCGGAGCGAAACTAACCGTAGCTCCACTGCACACTGTGCTGAGCTCACATGCTGTAATGGGAAAACTAAGAGAAAAAACAAGAAGTCAGAAAATCGATAGGCAAAGATAAAAAAAAAGTATTCCACAGCGAAAAAGGTCCAGGCCTGCTTGCTGCAGGGTAGCGGTCTTCCAGTTTTTGCATACGCCGCGTGTTAACTCGATTATGAAGTTGCGGAGTTCAACTTTTTTTCCGCATGCTCAGATCTTTCTCTCTCCGCAGGTGGCAAGAGCCGCAGCGCTGCCGCGAAAACACCTGCTAATGAAGTGCGCCTGGGGTAATGGAGCGAAAAATTAATATGAATGGCCGCCGACTCCTCGGACGTTCCTTCCAGCACCAGCACAAGCTGCTGTCGTTGGCTGCGCTTGCAGCTTCGCTGCCGGCGCAAGCTTTGCGCACGTACGAGTGGGCGCCGGTGCGGTGTCAGCAGCAAGCAAGCAGCAAGGGACAAGAAAGAAGAGAGAGTGTTGGAGGAAAGAACATCGCGGTGGCCAGCGGTAATCGAGCCTGCAGGAGGAGGGGACTTAAAGAAGCAGCGAGCGACAACTTAGCATGCAGGAATTAAGTCAGTCTGATGCGATGCCCGCGTCCCGGTTAACCTCTGGACTTCACCGCGAAGTGCACCCGCCATCGACACCGTGAGGTCCTTGTCACATTAACCGGAAAGCTTAGAAATTACTGCATACACAACACCCTGAGAAATATTTTGCTTGCAGTGGCGTACAGTAAATAGGTCAGAAAGGACTAAGAACGTTACAAGGGTCAGTCCCTTAGAGACGTTGCCACAATGCTTAGTTCCTCAAAAAACAACCAGTACTCGCTCCCATAAAGATTAACTGCTATGGGACATCCGCCACAGTTCTCCGTCACAGACTATACCTATACCTTTCGTCGCGACGACTTGACGATGCAGTTGAGTGTCATCTAATCCTTTTTTTTTTCGTTCAATGTGTTCACAGATGCACATTTGGACGTAAGACTGATCTGAGGGACACATAGTTACATTATGTTTTGGCAGTGCAATAGGATTAGAAGCTTTTGATGCCTTTGCCGGGCGTGACTGATGTGGCTTGTGAGACTCTGGTTGCTCCTCCTGCGCAATGCTCACCCCGAGCTCTTCAAGCACTCTACCTGCCGCGTTTGGTAGGTGCGTGGCACGCCTTCCACCTGCCATCTAGGAATCATGTCGCGCCGCCTTGTTTCCCCGACGAGGCTTCAAATACGCTCGAATTAAAAAAGTTCCTTCAATGATTCATTCAGTGAAGACAGAATAAAAGCGTGTGAGGGCGCATGTTCCTTGTGTTTTACCTGTGATGCAGAGAACAGAGTTACGCTAGACGGGGGAAAAAAAAAGAAGAAAACTGCTCCGCGGTAGACCCTTTTCCCCTACCACGAAATTCAAGACGCTTGTGGACTGTATCTCCTTTATTTGCCCTGAACATATTTCTAGAGCCCCGTTTTGGGGCATGCACCTGGTTGGAGTCTTGGGAATTCTTGTGAGATTATAGGTCATACAGGGTGAGATAGGTGATGAAAGATAAGATTTGTGTGCTTGATTTTTAAAATGCTTTCTTTCTTTCCCTCATTTCTCTCTCATTTCTCTTCCTGCTCATTCCCTAGTTTTACTCTGCTTGTTTTGCGATGTGAATTGCAAGTGCCGTATGCTCTGGCTTGAGCCATGCTGCCGGGCACTGCCCCACAAGCCTTCTGTTGGTTTGGGCAGGCCCGTATATGTACTATGAATTGCACCAGTAAAGAATTTATTATTATTAAATAAGTACCCTTGAGAAGTGAGTTAGTCCTGAGAAGTGTTCAACGAAAGGTATAACGTATTTGGTTACTGGGCGGACTGTAGTTTACAGCTAAAGTATACAGCTCTCTGTGGGCCACATCTGAAGATACCATGACAACGCGGGAGGTGCTAAACCTTAGAAGTCATTTTCTGATCACGCTGCTGTTAATGCCCACGTAGAAAGAGGGAAGCGTTTCAGTCTACATTATGCAACTTTCTGAACAGCTCAAGACCGCAACGGCTCAAAGGTATATGGTCAAAAAGCCCCACAGGAATTATACTCAAGTTTCGTCGTGGCTGTTCGGATAGGTAGCGTGAAACATGAGAAAAACTGCGATTAATCGGTGCTTCGTCTTTTTAACTAACCGCGACGCTAAAGCCAACCTGCCTCAATAGCCGGAGAACAGCGAGAGAAGAAGCAGCCATTATATCGCAGTTTTTCTCATCTTCACGTGACGTAGACATATCTTGGACGTCATATAGGCATTGTTCGGATATTGAAACCGAAACCAAAAACATGTGTGAGAAAAAAAATATATAAATTATTTAGAGGTCGCACGTGAACACGACGCGGTGATTCATATACAGGGCGTTTCACCTAAGAATTTGAACAATTTTTAAAAATAGGCTTTTTGAGCTAGATGAGCTCTTTTTTTAGGCATATCAATGTCAGCGCGCGGTGCAGTACACCAGAATAAAGCTAAGACGCGCTAACTAACATGGTGGTTAACTAAAATTTATAAGTTACCTTTTTAACTGTTACCATTAGGTTCCTTATTTACTGTGAGGCGTGTAGCCCACCGTAAGTAATATCTACACCAGTTTTTAAAATTTCGAAAACGCGGTTACCCTCGGTGCTGTGGCCCAACAAATTTAGGCATGTATTTTGCCGCGATATTGCCAAAATTTATTGGCCTCCAGCGCCAAGGGTGACCGCATTTTCGAAATTCTGAAAACTGATATGAGTTACTTTCTGTGGGCTACACGCCTCTCTATAATTAAAGAGCCTAGCAGAAATAGTTAAAAACTTAACTGTTTGATATTAGTTAATCAGCCTTTTAGTTAGCAGGTCTTAGTTGTATTCTGATAACGCTATGGCGAAAAAAGCGCTCTTCTAACTCAAAAAGAGTATTTTAGAAATTGTGTGAATCTAACATGCAACCGAAATTCGGTGTGTATACTTCTCTCATATGAGGTCGCACTCCATGCATACTATTTTCTTGGAGAACCGGGATTTCGATATTTCTCCCGTCCATGTGCTGCAGGACGGAATTCGCGATGTCGTCCGTCGCGTGCATGGGTCTTAACCGGGTCTTCACCGTGATTGCAGAGCGTTCGAACGCCCGCACAACGCGCTTAGGCTAGCCGCGCGCTGGGTGCTTTAGCATGCGCCAAGCTCAACAGAATGTTTGCTTCATGTTCACCGTCGGGTTCACCGCGGTTCCAGGAAGGAATTGGCCTTCGCTTGCGGAGAACGGGAGCTAAAAGCATTTCTTGCTTAATACCGTTTTGCTGGGGTAAATGCTGAGTTATGCCTCCGGATAAACATTTCAGGGAATGCTGACCTGTACAGGATGTATATCATGGAGGGCCGTATATATGAACGGTCAAAGCCAGTAATTGCTCGCTTTGACACCTCCTACACCCGCTGATGTTTCGATTCCTTTCGTAGTGAGTTACACTCAGTTTCAAATGCCGTTCAGCAGACCGGCAGTCCAGCTATCGAACTGACGTTGAACTGAACAGCAGTCGGCTGCATTTACACGTGGCACATTTGCGAGACTCATTTCAGCCTCTGGATTACGTGACCCCGCGACGAGACAGCAATTTATGAATGAGAACATGCTTGAACATCGGTATTTCTTAATTTTAACATTTACTTCGCACATTGCATCACTGAACTGCAATTTATGCGCAAGTTTTTTTATTTTGTTTTGTGTAAGCCACAGCTGAATCCCACGGAACGATACAATCAGTAGAGGCATGGTTTCTCGCTTTGCCACATTTTTTTTTATATTTCCGCTTTGCGCATTTGCTCTCATCAGATTTGTGAAAGTTACACGCTTCAACTGATGTACTAGGCAGGACAAAAAAGTGGTAGGGTTTAAACGTAGTTGAACCGGGTAGACGCGCTAGAGCATGTGTTTAGCCTGGTTAGATCATTGGTGGCTCATTGGCAAGTCTGATGACACTATTAGACTCAGGTTACGCTGTGATCGAGGTTAAGCTGATGTGATATGTTCGCGCCTCAGATAGAAGTTGTTGGAGACGACGATGTGCAGTGTGCAGCCCGAGAGTGTGTATATTAGTTCAATAGTATATAGTTTTAGTTGATGAAGACGACGATGTGCAATACACAGCGCCAGAGCGTGTATATTAGTTTAGTAGTATTAGTTGATGAAGTCGACGACGTGCAATGCACAGCGCAACAGTGTGTTGCAGTTCAACACGAGGCGTGATCGGCTGCGGCGATATATAGCCTCGTGCTCTCGTGCAGTGGCCAGCGAAGCTGATCGGTTCGCACCGCCATGGGTTAGAATACCAGTCACTGCAATATTGATTTTATTTCTGCGTAGGCTGTTGCTATGCTATGTTTGGCCAAGGTCATCTCCATGGCCACCCTCCCACTGGCTACAGCTGGCGCGACGCTCTTAAGAACTATCCCGAGCTTATACTCGAGTTCCTCCGAGGCTTCAAACAAGATTTTCGGTTGGTCCTTACAAAAACCGTGTATAGACAGTATATATACTTCTTATAGACTCTATTGCCTTCCTATAGGCATTTAATTTTGTCTCTTCGTAGTCTATAAACTGTCTATGGACAAAAGTCTATCAAAAGTGTACGGCCATAAATCCATAGGTTGTCTATAGACTGTCTATAGGATTTGTATTGTGTATAGACTGTTCTCAAGGGTTTGTCTATAGAGAATCTGTAGACTTTATAGACGGAAGTCTATGGAGAGTTTATACACTGTCTAAATAAATTTTTGTAAGGTGGGAAAATGTCAAGTAGTGCTTTCGCGCCAAAATTTATAAGTAATTTGAGTACATACGGCAGCAGGAAATTCCACCGACTCGTCCGATGCGGCGATTCCGTCAAAGGCCCTTTTGTTATAGGTGACCCTTCAACTCGGACCCCCGAACAAAGCTGAACTGAAATGCCTTTTGAGATATCAGCAATAGTTGGCGCTGCAGTGTTCCGCTAACTGCGTTCAGTACAACTAACGGACAGCTGAACTTCCGATGAAAACAACCGCGTAATAGGGGCATGCATGCTTGAAAGAACCGACTGAACCCTGCACGCCTTTGCAATCTCTGACCCCTCACATTGCATCTCTTGATACCATTTCCGTGTAGCAGCACGAACTAGCGGACGCTGTACTATGCCGTACCTTGTGCCCCCCTTATCAAGCTGTTGCGCGCTGCCATGCAAACAACGGTTGATGCGTAGCGGTAGCCGTGGTCGTAACGGTATGCCTGCGCCTGTCAATGATCAGCTCAGCAAGCACGTTGGGCTTGAAGCTTTAGTTAAGGGTGAAAAAAAAAGAACACCTTCCGCCAGACAAGTGCTTATACAGAGAAGACTGAACGGAATGATCCCCCTTTTCCCTTCTTTCCTTCCCCACCCCCTTATCGTGGTCAGCGCCATATTAACTCAGGCTATGAGAGACGCCGTAGTGAAGGGCTCCGGAAATTTCGACCACCTGGGGGCCTTTAACGTGCACTGACATCGCACAGTACACGGGCCTCTAGAATTTCGCCTCCATCGAAATTCGACCGCCGCGGCCGGGATCGAACCCGCGTCTTTCGGGCCAGTAGCCGAGCGCTATAACCACTCAGCCACCGCGGTGGCAATGTGCATATATGATGCATATATGTGACATATATGTACATATATGTAATGCATGGGTACATATATGGCAGCCTTCACACAAAAAAAGAAACAAAAACATATCCTCTCTGTTCAATCTACAAAGTCCAAAAAACGTGCGTCCCGCAATATTGAACGTAACGTAACGTCCCCAGCCAGCAAGAAAAAAAAGAGATTCGAAGGATATCTGAAGGTGAGACAGACTGGAGCAGGAGGAGGAAGTGCCACACGTGAACTCCATTTTACGGTTCGGCGATTAGGCCTGCGCTCGCGTGCACGCGCAATTTCACTGACGAGCCAAACGCTACACCAGCGAACAAGTTGACGGTCCTCGCGGCGCCATTCGTAACACACGTTGCCGCCGCCGGTGCCTTTCCTCTCGAAGCCGTTCTCTAACCAAGTTATGGAGACGCAACGCCATGTGCGGGGGCCCCGTCAGACAGCTTCGCCGCGGCACAGCGGGACACGACACAAAGACGTCGCCGGAGGCACGCGCTGTTCATACTCTCAAGCAGTAGGAAGGATTGTAAGGAGGTAGTTTGAGGAGGGAGGTGGGAGGCCAGGAGTGGGGGGCGAAATTCTTTCCTGGCCACCTTCCAAAAGTCGCAACTTTATCTCGGCGCAGCTAGAGAGGTGCCCCCTTCGCCCCCCTTTCTTTAGCCGCCTCGTGGACCCGGCGTAGCGTCGCCGCCGCTCCGGCAGTGGCGCGACTCCGGCTGTGGCGCTGATGCCACGCACCATTAAATCATTCTTAATGGCCTTGATTACTTTTTAACGACCTCGGCGCTTTCTTCTCTCGCGCGGCGCGGCGACCATGGCTCTTTCGGAAAGTTCCGCGCCATCGCTTATATATAGACAGATGTATATGTATGCGCCTGCACTGCGGGGAGCCGGCTCTCTGAGGCGGAAGTTGGAGAGCTTCCGTAAAGACTGCGGCGGCAAGCCGCGAGATGGCACTCGCGCCTGGTGGAACGAACGTGTGGAGTGCCTCGGTAACAGGCGTCGCCGAGACGTGTCAGAAAGCGGATAGTTGCAGCACCTAAAAGATGTAGGAGTGGGTCTGAATCTGAAGGCCTGAACTGTTTTGAGGCACGAATAGATCGAGAGAGAGAGAGAAGAAAACCAAAAAAAGGAAGGTTAACTACAGACATGTGTTCGTGTTGGAGATTGTGCACTTGTAAAGAAAGAAGGGGGGGGGGTGCAAAGATGAAAAAATAGAGACAGCGATGAAAAGAAATTACAGGGATACCTAATTGCATTATGTTTTTGCAATGCGACATCATTAGAAGCTGTTGATACCTTTACATCGAGTTTTGTGACTCCTACATGTCTGTATGCAGACAACCAGACATCTAACCGGGTCATCTAACTGGTGGTTAGATGTTTCTCCGAAGGTGTGTAGAGGTGGCGACACGGACGCAATGAAAGTACGTATAGTTGTCACTTCGGTCTGATGAAGTCACTTCTGGCCCCAAAAATTATGAGACCAACGACGCATTTTTCCCCCATCAGGCTTCCAAGGATATTGCATTAAAACATCAAAGGCACCAGTTAAGGACACGCTTGCTGCATAGTCAACATGTCTCGTCCTCATGAAGCGGAACACAAAGAATGTGTAAGCAGAAACCTCAGCCCTGTTTATCAACGCATGTAGGGTCTCGTGATATTGTAGAGGGCATAGAAGAGGCTTAGCCATCATAGAGACCGAGACATAGAAAGAGGATGAAAAGCGTGGTCGAGGCGCTATATGTGTTCTCTATGTTGTAACACTTATCGAATCCCCTCTTGATTGATTCAGCTCCGCTGCCTGTGCTCATCATTGTTCGCCGGAACATAACTCCTAAGCTCAACGAGTCGCACTTCCGAAGAGCACACATCGCTCCATTTGTGCTCGAGCACTTGAAAATAACAACAACGAAAAAAGAAAGCTTTACGACATAAAAGAGGTTTAAAGACAAAGGGAGCTGATCTCGGGATATCCGCTTCCTTGAAATCTATGATTTCCTTCCGTTAGTGAAATTGTTTCTACGATGTTTTACTTCAGAGTCACATATCTTACATCATTTCCTTGAGGCTCCATAACACTTTAAGACAAATATCTTATAGCAGGAGGAGTTCGGGGAGAACACTGTTGGTTTTCCTGCATGAAAAAGCATTAATAAGTAAAGGAAAAAACTAAAACGCAGGTGGCTGTCGGGATTCACAGGAAATATACAACGGATACTGGTTATGAAGACCTCCTAGAAAGGTAATGACGACATGCAAGAAAAAGATTCAAGGGCGATCAATTGGATTGATGCGGAGGAAATGCGACATCATTTATCTGCCAGTCGCGAATCTATTCCAGTTCTGATTATATTCCAATTCTCAGTTCATCGTCTTGCACTCCCCAATCTATTCAATGCTGGTCCTATTCCAATTCCAACTACGCGTCTACGCAAAACGTGTCACATTGATGGAGTGCGGTGAGTCCTCATACCATGGACTACCGGCCCCGTCGCGCAGCGGGTAAGCGGTGCATCACTGCATTGACAGGTGGCCGTTTCAAGCACAGCCACCGGTGTGACTATAGTGAGACACGGGTTGCTCTTCCTGAAAAATGTGAGAAGGAATATTCCCCGCAAGCCTTATTTCTGCAGAGACAGACAGTTGTTCGGGAGGCTGTATGTTTTGCACGTAGCCTTATTGTTGTCTGAGTCGTTTTCTTCTTAGTCATTTTAATTTTTGCTGAGAAATTCTAGGTCCAGCGCCTCCTCTGCTCTCTCCTGAAAGTGGAAAGGGGCGGAGTGACACGGTTGACAGGTGGCAGGTGAAGAGAGGCAAATCTCCCTAACCGCCACTTAGCGAGTAGAGGCTTCACACGGACGCCTCTATGGCACTCCTAATGTTATCGAATTAAAAAAGAAAATGTCAGTTAAGGTTGTGAGGACAAGATCTGTACGTAAGAGTGATGCGAATGCCCCCTCCCCTTATCTTGTATCTATCGGCATGAAATAAAGGCTGGACTGATGCTGAAAGACCCCTATACCGGTACTCCATCCTTGTAAAAGGCTGAACAGGTATTGGAAACGCTCCAGAAACGGCATACATTAAGGCAACTGGGTGGGTTCTCTGAGCTTCTCATACTTTGACGAAACCTTTACCATATAGTTCTACTCTCCGTCCTGATCACTCCCCGCAAGTTAAGGAGCCACACAACGTTCAGTTTGCGCACAAATCAATCGCAATAGCTGCTGTCTCCGTGACTTGGTTCGGTCAATTCATAAGGCAGACACTGTTTGTGATGTCACAAAAATTTACCGCACGTCGAAACATGCTCGCTGCTGGCTGAATACAAATTTTTCTTTTTGTATTCGATCGTTTCAGGCATTTCATAATCGGAGATATCTCTTGAAGCCATTGCTGCGGCCGATCGAGTTCGTTTGAGCTCTTTTTTACAGCGCAATCTATTATACCTTTGGTTTAGCCATAGCCCTGCATTCTTCCATGGGTTCTACAGCGTCAGCTGTAAGGCCTTAATTGCTTAGTGAACTAATTCATTTCAAGTGTGGCAGGCAGCGGTCCCTGCCGCGGTTGGAAGGTGGCAAAGCGGAGAGAGGCAATCGTCTTCTCCCGTTTTAGGGAAGGTGAGGGAGAGGTAAAATGCAAGAGGGGTGAGAGAGGGGGGGGAGGGTTGGGGGCTATAGGTGTTCTAGTGGCTTGGGAGGTTATGGCGAGAGCGGAGGAATGCGCAACCTCCTGAGGATGGTTCCACGGCATAATGCAGGGCTATATAGACTCCGAACACGAATACTAATAAATGAGAGTAAAAAAAAAGGGATAAGCTCTGTCCTAGTTGACACCTTACTCCCTTTTTATTCCTTTCTGCTTTGAGTGTGTGACTAAACCAAAGCTAACAGTTTTCGCTGATTAATGTGCTAAGCAGGTAAGCCTAGCTGAACAAGTATTTTTCAACCTTTAATGCTCTATGTACAGTATAATGATAGTGTGCCACGCATAGGAGCGACTTCTTTGTTTAGGGCGAGATTAGCATTCATCACATAGCAAACTGGGTGTTCTTCTTATGCCTAACACCAAACGCAGCCATATATATATATATATATATATATATATATATATAATATATATATATATATATATATATATATATATATATATATATATATATATATATATATATATATATATATATATATATATATGTTACGAACGTAGGTTGCGTTGGCTCCGCAGAATAAAGATTTAAGAGAAGTGGGCACTTCTACAAAGACACTTTTATTTATCAACGTTTCGACCGCGGTGCGGTCTTCTTCAGGACTGTAGTGGTCTCGCGTCAGATGGACGTTTTAAGTTTGTATATATATATATATATATATATATATTTGGATGCGGATTTTCGGATTTCGCCGTCAGTAGTATCTTTTTCTGAATTTCCATAGTCATGTGCACCTTCGGAACAAAAAAAAATGATCCCTTGGGTATTAATGTGACCAATCCTGGTAATTCGATTTTATGATTTCCAACCATTTTTTTCCACCTTGCACGATATTTTCTACATGCGAGCAAGATATTAATAGCCGTTGGTGTTTCGTTTTGTAAACCGAACGAACTGGCTTTCTTGAGGGCCTTATACAGTATTGAATAAAGAAAATATTCGTTCGGCTGGAAGTGACTGGCTGCGCCTGCAAGGGTTAACGCAGTCACGTTGGCATTACTTTTGGTCCGTGAAGTTCGTTGGGTAAAGGTTTCGAGTGTTGAGGGGTTTAGAGAGTCTTCTCGCAAGGGTTCGACATCTCGTTGGACTTCACGCGAAAAGTTGGACCTGGAGTAGAGAAGGTGAAACAAATGCCATAATTTTGCTTACCGTAATTTACAGTCTACAGGCCGGGGGTCACATATTTTAGAATGCGGCATGAAATGCTCAACGCTCTTTCTACAGGTATTAAAGAACTTATGGTACTTTCGACGTGCGTGCACATACATTTTTGTACGCCGGCTGCACATCACATCTCGATCATGCGGAATGTTCACCGGGGGTAGGCAATCTATAAACAAAATGTTTGTTTCAGCAAAAAATGAGCCTTGATGACTTATACACCATGTGTAAGCTGCGAACCGAAAATTACGGTGCTTCCAAAAACTTCGTTTTTCACGGAACGTGCTGACGGACTTGCTAGGCTTTTCGCAGAATCACGTGGCTCTGACACTCACAAAGAACGTGCATAAAACCATGACGTTACCTATTTGTTTCTGTACAGAAAGGTCATTATTCCTGGCATTTCGGCCGATATAGATCTAAACAGGGAAAACGACAAAATTCGCAGTAAAACCCATTCAGTATATAAACAGCAGCGAGTATTTGATGTAGTCCCGAAGCACTGCTATAGAGTTCTCTGTAAATTACAAACACTGGGCACAGAAGTTGTCACCGCGACCCGCCGAAGGCGCTGGGGGCGCTCTGCGCTTCCGGGTGGTGCCGCGAGATCCTTCCGCAGACTCCGTTGGAAAGAACGCTTTCGCTTTCTGCTTTTATCTGCACACGACTCAGGGGCACGCCTGCCGCGCATGCGCCGGGACAGGCGGAATAGGGAAGCGGGGACATCTCTATTCACGCCGCGGCTTCGGGTCACAGACCCGCGCCCTCCTCGCACTATACGCTAGAGGGCGCTCGCTCGCGCCTATGTGTATACATGCACGATCCGCTTGCGACCGAATGCAGATGAAGAGGGCCAAATACAAAAGAATAAATAAAAAGAAGTCATCACGCAACGCAAGCTGGAAGCAGCGAGACGCCGAAGGAAGAGAATCTCGCCACTAAAGCGAGTGAGAGAGAGAGCGAGTTAGTTGATTGGGGGGACGCGAAAGACCGATAATTTATGTCCATTAAAAGCGATCCTCCGCTGCGAGGCATCGGCACCGCCCCTCCTTTCCATGATTTGGAGCCAATCGAAACAGGGTCACGGTGCGCTGGCTGCCTCGACTCCAAGCGCGAGGCCCCGCGCGTTTGTCGCTTTAATTCCGAGCCGCGCGCCAGGCGCTTCGACTCCCCCGCCCGCCTCTTCTTCCTGCAGCGTGGCGCGCGAACCAGCCACGCCGCTCTCCCCTTGTTCCCCTCTCTCCTCACCGTGCCTTTGTGTGCTTTGCAGGGCCCCGCGCGCGGCTTCCTTTTCTGCGCGCCGACGGAGACTCCCTACCGACCTTTGTTCTTCCTTTGATGCCCGGCGGCGCGCCAAAGACGGCAGAGCGAGATAGATCCACGGCCAGCGGCAGGAGCCATCCCGTGCGCGCGCGCCTGTCTGTGTGTGTCTCTCTGTCTGTGCCAGCGCCATCTTCTCCCTCTTTCAGGTTTCGGTCCGTCGAAAGAATGGCGACCGAGCGAGGCGGGAGGACGGGCGGACTCCAGACAAAAAAGGCACCAAGCGAAAGCGCGCCCCGTCTCGTGGCCCAGTTTGTTTCTAGTACGCGCGCGGAGGAGCGAGCGTCCGCCCCCCCCCCCCCTTTTTTTTTTCTCATCTCATCCGCTCGGTTCCTTTCTACCCGTCCTCCTCCCTGTTTTCCCGACATTTCCACTTTCTCCTCTTTGTCCTGTTCTTTTTTTTTATTCTTTACCGTTAATATCCCTCCACATCGGTCTCCTTCTGCACTTTTTTTTCACTCCCCTTCGAAGTCAGTCGGTGTGTATCGGGAACCTTCCCTTTTCCCCTTCCGCCCACTCCCTCCTCGGAATTCTATCGTTGTGTAATAGGCTCCTCCCTTTTGCCTTTTTTCTTCCACACTATCCTTTGTCTTCAGTTCCCCATCCCCAAAGGGACGTATTTGTCTTTGTCTTCGTTCTATAGGTGGCGCTACTCATTGCAAATCAATATGGCCGCTGCTGCTGCTTTGATCGTTAGTATTGACTTTTGCGCACTATCACTCTCCCTTCGCAAGTGGCGTTTGCTTCCGCCTTTCTTGCTCTTTGACTTGCGCGGTTCCGCCCCCGGCTTTGTTTCCACCGCGCGCGTTCATTTCGCTTTCTTTTTTCGCTACACAGAATTTAAGACCGGAACACGGGAAGCTTTGAAAATGTCGCGATCAAATTGCGAGGAGGAGCGCAAGGAAAACAAGGTCTGCGTCTCCAGTGTCGCGGGGGTGCTTCTGCCATATTACAATGGATATTTTTCCGTATGCTTGCTAAGCAGCTCAAGAAACATGTCGTTACCGATTATCTAGTTTTAGTACTACAGCTGGCTCTGGCAAATGAATCGAGAAAAATAACAGTAACTAAAGGGGGTCAGACTGCGATCACCGCGAAGGTCATGCCTGTTTTCAAAGAATTTTGTAGCTATTCGAACCTATCGGAGTGAAGATTGGGACACCTCAAGATTAGGTATCAAACCTGACTTCGTAACTTTGTATCAAGTACGACGCTGCTGTTTCGTTCGAAACCACCAGTGCTGCCTGGTCTCCAGCTACACAATGAAAATTTTTATGGCATCTCTAAGGCGACACAGCCAATGAAGTATGGATACTGTAACAATGCTGTACAGGAGTTGCAGCGTGCACATGCTCATGTAGGTGTCCAAAGCCCGCAGAGTACATTTCTTTATTGTTACCGAAATTTTGAGTGAGTGAGAGTAGGCTATATAATAATGGCAGTGGCAAAAGGCATGTACATCGTTCTACATGATAACAGAGAAAGAAGAAAAAAAATCAGCCGCCACATTCATGTATTACAACTCATTTTCGTGCGTAATAATTCCGGTCGCAGATCTGTCCATGCAGAGCTAAACGAACAGCAAAACTAAGACATATTTACAGGCGTTCCAAGGTCTTCAGAAGGTACCTACTTTTAAAAACTTTCTAGGATTTCGATTTTGATTCAGAATTTTCGGTGGTCAGCAGGCGAAAATCCTGATTATGAATCGTATTCTGTTTTCACAAATGACAATGTCGTACGCGGCAAACTATAAGGAACCGTGACTCCCCGAAATACTTTTTCCTTAGATTTTCGTATCGCAAGTTATTCAGCCAACGTTACCTATGAAGGCGGTCAAACTTCCTCAAAAGCGATAAAATCAAACTAAGTGGGCGGCTAACTGAACTTCA
>JARKHS020017524.1:0-48345 GCA_030143305.2 Amblyomma americanum | reverse complement strand
ACATCGTTTTAGATCGAAACTAGCAAGATTCACGAGCATCGATTTTACAAGTCGTCGAAGAGTAGACGAGAGAAAGGTGTAAACTTTTTCTCTCAGAACTGCGCGAAAACTTGTATTCCGGCTCAAAACAACGGGATACATCGTTTTAGATCGAAACTAGCAAGATTCACGAGCATCGATTTTACAAGTCGTCGAAGAGTAGACGAGAGAAAGGTGTAAACTTTTTCTCTCAGAACTGCGCGAAAACTTGTATTCCGGCTCAAAACAACGGGATACATCGTTTTAGATCGAAACTAGCAAGATTCACGAGCATCGATTTTACAAGTCTTCGAAGAGTAGACGAGAGAAAGGTGTAAACTTTTTCTCTCAGAACTGCGCGAAAACTTGTATTCCGGCTCAAAACAACGGGATACATCGTTTTAGATCGAAACTAGCAAGATTCACGAGCATCGATTTTACAAGTCGTCGAAGAGTAGACGAGAGAAAGGTGTAAACTTTTTCTCTCAGAACTGCGCGAAAACTTGTATTCCGGCTCAAAACAACGGGATACATCGTTTTAGATCGAAACTAGCAAGATTCACGAGCATCGATTTTACAAGTCGTCGAAGAGTAGACGAGAGAAAGGTGTAAACTTTTTCTCTCAGAACTGCGCGAAAACTTGTATTCCGGCTCAAAACAACGGGATACATCGTTTTAGATCGAAACTAGCAAGATTCACGAGCATCGATTTTACAAGTCCTCGAAGAGTAGACGAGAGAAAGGTGTAAACTTTTTCTCTCAGAACTGCACGAAAACTTGTATTCCGGCTCAAAACAACGGGATACATCGTTTTAGATCGAAACTAGCAAGATTCACGAGCATCGATTTTACAAGTCGTCGAAGAGTAGACGAGAGAAAGGTGTAAACTTTTTCTCTCAGAACTGCGCGAAAACTTGTATTCCGGCTCAAAACAACGGGATACATCGTTTTAGATCGAAACTAGCAAGATTCACGAGCATCGATTTTACAAGTCGTCGAAGAGTAGACGAGAGAAAGGTGTAAACTTTTTCTCTCAGAACTGCGCGAAAACTTGTATTCCGGCTCAAAACAACGGGATACATCGTTTTAGATCGAAACTAGCAAGATTCACGAGCATCGATTTTACAAGTCGTCGAAGAGTAGACGAGAGAAAGGTGTAAACTTTTTCTCTCAGAACTGCGCGAAAACTTGTATTCCGGCTCAAAACAACGAGATACATCGTTTTAGATCGAAACTAGCAAGATTCACGAGCATCGATTTTACAAGTCGTCGAAGAGTAGACGAGAGAAAGGTGTAAACTTTTTCTCTCAGAACTGCGCGAAAACTTGTATTCCGGCTCAAAACAACGGGATACATCGTTTTAGATCGAAACTAGCAAGATTCACGAGCATCGATTTTACAAGTCGTCGAAGAGTAGACGAGAGAAAGGTGTAAACTTTTTCTCTCAGAACTGCACGAAAACTTGTATTCCGGCTCAAAACAACGGGATACATCGTTTTAGGTCGAAACTAGCAAGATTCACGAGCATCGATTTTACAAGTCGTCGAATAGTAGACGAGAGAAAGGTGTAAACTTTTTCTCTCAGAACTGCGCGAAAACTTGTATTGCGACTCAAAACAACGGGATACATCGTTTTAGATCGAAACTAGCAAGATTCACGAGCATCGATTTTACAAGTCGTCGAAGAGTACACGAGAGAAAGGTGTAAACTTTTTCTCTCAGAACTGCGCGAAAACTTGTATACCGGCTCAAAACAACGGGATACATCGTTTTAGATCGAAACTAGCAAGATTCACGAGCATCGATTTTACAAGTCGTCGAAGAGTAGACGAGAGAAAGGTGTAAACTTTTTCTCTCAGAACTGCGCGAAAACTTGTATTCCGGCTCAAAACAACGGGATACATCGTTTTAGATCGAAACTAGCAAGATTCACGAGCATCGATTTTACAAGTCCTTCGAAGAGTAGACGAGAGAAAGGTGTAAACTTTTTCTCTCAGAACTGCACGAAAACTTGTATTCCGGCTCAAAACAACGGGATACATCGTTTTAGGTCGAAACTAGCAAGATTCACGAGCATCGATTTTACAAGTCGTCGAATAGTAGACGAGAGAAAGGTGTAAACTTTTTCTCTCAGAACTGCGCGAAAACTTGTATTGCGACTCAAAACAACGTGATACATCGTTTTAGATCGAAACTAGCAAGATTCACGAGCATCGATTTTACAAGTCCTCGAAGAGTAGACGAGAGAAAGGTGTAAACTTTTTCTCTCAGAACTGCGCGAAAACTTCTATTCCAGCTCAAAACAACGAGATACATCGTTGTAGATCGAAACTAGCAAGATTCACGAGCATTGATTTTACAAGTCGTCGAAGAGTAGACGAGAGAAAGTTGTAAACTTTTTCTCTCAGAACTGCCCGAAAACTTGTATTCCGGCTCAAAACAACGGGATACATCGTTTTAGATCGAAACTAGCAAGATTCACGAGCATCGATTTTTCAAGTCTTCGTAGAGTAGACGAGATGAAGGTGTAAACTTTTTCTCTCAGAACTGCGCGAAAACTTGTATTACGGCTCAAAACAACGAGATACATTGTTTTAGATCGAAACTAGCAAGATTCACGGGCATCGATTTTACAAGTCTTCGAAGAGTAGGCGAGAGAAAGGTGTAAACTTTTTCTCTCAGAACTGCGCGAAAACTTGTATTCCGGCTCAAAACAACGGGATACATCGTTTTAGATAGAAACTAGCAAGATTCACGAGCATCGATTTTACAAGTCGTCGACGAGTAGACGAGAGAAAGGTGTAAACTTTTTCTCTCAGAACTGCGCGAAAACTTGTATTCCGGCTCAAAACAAAGGGATACATCGTTTTAGATCGAAACTAGCAAGATTCACGAGCATCGATTTTACAAGTCGGCGAAGAGTAGACGAGAGAAAGGTGTAAATTTTTTCTCTACGAACTTCGCGAAAACCTGTATTCCGGCTCAAAACAACGGGATACATCGCTTTAGATCGAAACTAGCAAGATTCACGAGCATCGATTTTACAAGTCGTCGAAGAGTAGACGAGAGAAAGGTGTAAACTTTTTCTCTCAGAACTGAGCGAAAACTTGTATTCCGGCTCAAAACAGCGGAATACATCGTTTTAGATCGAAAAAAGCAAGATTCACGAGCATCGATTTTACAAGTCGTCGAAGAGTAGACGAGAGAAAGGTGTAAACGTTTTCTCTCAGAACTGCACGAAAACTTGTATTCCGGCTCAAAACAACGGGATACATCATTTTAGATCGAAACTAGCAAGATTCACGATCATCGATTTTACAAGTCCTCGAAGAGAAGACGAGAGAAAGGTGTAAACTTTTTCTCTCAGAACTGCGCGAAAACTTGTATTCCGGCTCAAAACAACGGCATACATCGTTTTAGATCGAAACTAGCAAGATTCACGAGCATCGCTTTTACAAGTCGTCGATGAGTACACGAGGGAAAGGTGCAAACTTTTTTTCTCAGAACTGCGGGAAAACTTGTATACCGGCTCAAAAAAACGGGATACATCGTTTTAGATCGAAACTAGCAAGATTCACGAGCATCGATTTTACAAGTCGTCGAAGAGTAGACGAGAGAAAGGTGTAAATTTTTTCTCTCAGAACTTCGCGAAAACTTGTATTCCGGCTCAAAACAACGGGATACATCGTTTTAGATCGAAACTAGCAAGATTCACGAGCATCGATTTTACAAGTCGGTCGAATAGTAGACGAGAGAAAGGTGTAAACTTTTTCTCTCAGAACTGCGCGAAAACTTGTATTACGGCTCAAAACAACGAGATACATCGTTTTAGATCGAAACTCGCAAGATTCACGGGCATCGATTTTACAAGTCTTCGAAGAGTAGACGAGAGAAAGGTGTAAACTTTTTCTCTCAGAACTGCGCGAAAACTTGTATTCCGGCTCAAAACAACGGGATACATCGTTTTAGATTGAAACTAGCAAGATTCACGAGCATCGATTTGTTTACAAGTCGTCGACAAGTAGACGAGAGAAAGGTGTAAACTTTTTCTCTCAGAACTGAGCGAAAACTTGTATTCCGGCTCAAAACAGCGGAATACATCGTTTTAGATCGAAACTAGCAAGATTCACGAGCATCGATTTTACAAGTCCTCGAAGAGTAGACGAGAGAAAGGTGTAAACTTTTTCTCTCAGAACTGCACGAAAACTTGTATTCCGGCTCAAAACAACGGGATACATCGTTTTAGATCGAAACTAGCAAGATTCACGAGCATCGCTTTTACAAGTCCTCGAAGAGTAGACGAGAGAAAGGTGTAAACTTTTTCTCTCAGAACTGCGCGAAAACTTGTATTCCGGCTCAAAACAACGTGATACATCGTTTTAGATCGAAACTAGCAAGATTCACGAGCATCGCTTTTACAAGTCGTCGATGAGTACACGAGGGAAAGGTGTAAACTTTTTTTCTCAGAACTGCGGGAAAACTTGTATACCGGCTCAAAAAAACGGGATACATCGTTTTAGATCGAAACTAGCAAGATTCACGAGCATCGATTTTACAAGTCGTCGAAGAGTAGACGAGAGAAAGGTGTAAACTTTTTCTCTCAGAACTTAGCGAAAACTTGTATTCCGGCTCAAAACAACGGGATACATCGTTTTAGATCGAAACTAGCAAGATTCACGAGCATCGATTTTACAAGTCGTCGAATAGTAGACGAGAGAAAGGTGTAAACTTTTTCTCTCAGAACTGCGCGAAAACTTGTATTACGGCTCAAAACAACGAGATACATCGTTTTAGATCGAAACTCGCAAGATTCACGGGCATCGATTTTACAAGTCTTCGAAGAGTAGACGAGAGAAAGGTGTAAACTTTTTCTCTCAGAACTGCGCGAAAACTTGTATTCCGGCTCAAAACAACGGGATACATCGTTTTAGATCGAAACTAGCAAGATTCACGAGCATCGATTTGTTTACAAGTCGTCGACAAGTAGACGAGAGAAAGGTGTAAACTTTTTCTCTCAGAACTGAGCGAAAACTTGTATTCCGGCTCAAAACAGCGGAATACATCGTTTTAGATCGAAACTAGCAAGATTCACGAGCATCGATTTTACAAGTCCTCGAAGAGTAGACGAGAGAAAGGTGTAAACTTTTTCTCTCAGAACTGCACGAAAACTTGTATTCCGGCTCAAAACAACGGGATACATCGTTTTAGATCGAAACTAGCAAGATTCACGAGCATCGCTTTTACAAGTCGTCGATGAGTACACGAGGGAAAGGTGTAAACTTTTTTTCTCAGAACTGCGCGAAAACTTGTATACCGGCTCAAAAAAACGGGATACATCGTTTTAGATCGAAACTAGCAAGATTCACGAGCATCGATTTTACAAGTCGTCGAAGAGTAGACGAGAGAAAGGTGTAAACTTTTTCTCTCAGAACTGCGCGAAAACTTGTATTCCGGCTCAAAACAACGGGATACATCGTTTTAGATCGAAACTAGCAAGATTCACGAGCATCGATTTTACAAGTCGTCGAAGAGTAGACGAGAGAAAGGTGTAAACTTTTTCTCTCAGAACTGCGCGAAAACTTGTATTCCGGCTCAAAACAACGGAATACATCGTTTTAGATCGAAACTAGCAAGATTCACGAGCATCGATTTTACAAGTCGTCGAAGAGTAGACGAGAGAAAGGTGTAAACTTTTTCTCTCAGAACTGCGCGAAAACTTGTATTCCGGCTCAAAACAACGGAATACATCGTTTTAGATCGAAACTAGCAAGATTCACGAGCATCGATTTTACAAGTCCTCGAAGAGTAGACGAGAGAAAGGTGTAAACTTTTTCTCTCAGAACTGCGCGAAAACTTGTATTCCGGCTCAAAACAACGGGATACATCGTTTTAGATCGAAACTAGCAAGATTCACGAGCATCGATTTTACAAGTCGTCGAAGAGTAGACGAGAGAAAGGTGTAAACTTTTTCTCTCAGAACTGCGCGAAAACTTGTATTCCGGCTCAAAACAACGGGATACATCGTTTTAGATCGAAACTAGCAAGATTCACGAGCATCGATTTTACAAGTCGTCGAAGAGTAGACGAGAGAAAGGTGTAAACTTTTTCTCTCAGAACTGCGCGAAAACTTGTATTCCGGCTCAAAACAACGGGATACATCGTTTTAGATCGAAACTAGCAAGATTCACGAGCATCGATTTTACAAGTCGTCGAAGAGTAGACGAGAGAAAGGTGTAAACTTTTTCTCTCAGAACTGCGCGAAAACTTGTATTCCGGCTCAAAACAACGGGATACATCGTTTTAGATCGAAACTAGCAAGATTCACGAGCATCGATTTTACAAGTCGTCGAAGAGTAGACGAGAGAAAGGTGTAAACTTTTTCTCTCAGAACTGCGCGAAAACTTGTATTCCGGCTCAAAACAACGGGATACATCGTTTTAGATCGAAACTAGCAAGATTCACGAGCATCGATTTTACAAGTCGTCGAAGAGTAGACGAGAGAAAGGTGTAAACTTTTTCTCTCAGAACTGCGCGAAAACTTGTATTCCGGCTCAAAACAACGGGATACATCGTTTTAGATCGAAACTAGCAAGATTCACGAGCATCGATTTTACAAGTCGTCGAAGAGTAGACGAGAGAAAGGTGTAAACTTTTTCTCTCAGAACTGCGCGAAAACTTGTATTCCGGCTCAAAACAACGGGATACATCGTTTTAGATCGAAACTAGCAAGATTCACGAGCATCGATTTTACAAGTCGTCGAAGAGTAGACGAGAGAAAGGTGTAAACTTTTTCTCTCAGAACTGCGCGAAAACTTGTATTCCGGCTCAAAACAACGGGATACATCGTTTTAGATCGAAACTAGCAAGATTCACGAGCATCGATTTTACAAGTCGTCGAAGAGTAGACGAGAGAAAGGTGTAAACTTTTTCTCTCAGAACTGCGCGAAAACTTGTATTCCGGCTCAAAACAACGGGATACATCGTTTTAGATCGAAACTAGCAAGATTCACGAGCATCGATTTTACAAGTCGTCGAAGAGTAGACGAGAGAAAGGTGTAAACTTTTTCTCTCAGAACTGCGCGAAAACTTGTATTCCGGCTCAAAACAACGGGATACATCGTTTTAGATCGAAACTAGCAAGATTCACGAGCATCGATTTTACAAGTCGTCGAAGAGTAGACGAGAGAAAGGTGTAAACTTTTTCTCTCAGAACTGCGCGAAAACTTGTATTCCGGCTCAAAACAACGGGATACATCGTTTTAGATCGAAACTAGCAAGATTCACGAGCATCGATTTTACAAGTCGTCGAAGAGTAGACGAGAGAAAGGTGTAAACTTTTTCTCTCAGAACTGCGCGAAAACTTGTATTCCGGCTCAAAACAACGGGATACATCGTTTTAGATCGAAACTAGCAAGATTCACGAGCATCGATTTTACAAGTCGTCGAAGAGTAGACGAGAGAAAGGTGTAAACTTTTTCTCTCAGAACTGCGCGAAAACTTGTATTCCGGCTCAAAACAACGGGATACATCGTTTTAGATCGAAACTAGCAAGATTCACGAGCATCGATTTTACAAGTCGTCGAAGAGTAGACGAGAGAAAGGTGTAAACTTTTTCTCTCAGAACTGCGCGAAAACTTGTATTCCGGCTCAAAACAACGGGATACATCGTTTTAGATCGAAACTAGCAAGATTCACGAGCATCGATTTTACAAGTCGTCGAAGAGTAGACGAGAGAAAGGTGTAAACTTTTTCTCTCAGAACTGCGCGAAAACTTGTATTCCGGCTCAAAACAACGGGATACATCGTTTTAGATCGAAACTAGCAAGATTCACGAGCATCGATTTTACAAGTCGTCGAAGAGTAGACGAGAGAAAGGTGTAAACTTTTTCTCTCAGAACTGCGCGAAAACTTGTATTCCGGCTCAAAACAACGGGATACATCGTTTTAGATCGAAACTAGCAAGATTCACGAGCATCGATTTTACAAGTCGTCGAAGAGTAGACGAGAGAAAGGTGTAAACTTTTTCTCTCAGAACTGCGCGAAAACTTGTATTCCGGCTCAAAACAACGGGATACATCGTTTTAGATCGAAACTAGCAAGATTCACGAGCATCGATTTTACAAGTCGTCGAAGAGTAGACGAGAGAAAGGTGTAAACTTTTTCTCTCAGAACTGCGCGAAAACTTGTATTCCGGCTCAAAACAACGGGATACATCGTTTTAGATCGAAACTAGCAAGATTCACGAGCATCGATTTTACAAGTCGTCGAAGAGTAGACGAGAGAAAGGTGTAAACTTTTTCTCTCAGAACTGCGCGAAAACTTGTATTCCGGCTCAAAACAACGGGATACATCGTTTTAGATCGAAACTAGCAAGATTCACGAGCATCGATTTTACAAGTCGTCGAAGAGTAGACGAGAGAAAGGTGTAAACTTTTTCTCTCAGAACTGCGCGAAAACTTGTATTCCGGCTCAAAACAACGGGATACATCGTTTTAGATCGAAACTAGCAAGATTCACGAGCATCGATTTTACAAGTCGTCGAAGAGTAGACGAGAGAAAGGTGTAAACTTTTTCTCTCAGAACTGCGCGAAAACTTGTATTCCGGCTCAAAACAACGGGATACATCGTTTTAGATCGAAACTAGCAAGATTCACGAGCATCGATTTTACAAGTCGTCGAAGAGTAGACGAGAGAAAGGTGTAAACTTTTTCTCTCAGAACTGCGCGAAAACTTGTATTCCGGCTCAAAACAACGGGATACATCGTTTTAGATCGAAACTAGCAAGATTCACGAGCATCGATTTTACAAGTCGTCGAAGAGTAGACGAGAGAAAGGTGTAAACTTTTTCTCTCAGAACTGCGCGAAAACTTGTATTCCGGCTCAAAACAACGGGATACATCGTTTTAGATCGAAACTAGCAAGATTCACGAGCATCGATTTTACAAGTCGTCGAAGAGTAGACGAGAGAAAGGTGTAAACTTTTTCTCTCAGAACTGCGCGAAAACTTGTATTCCGGCTCAAAACAACGGGATACATCGTTTTAGATCGAAACTAGCAAGATTCACGAGCATCGATTTTACAAGTCGTCGAAGAGTAGACGAGAGAAAGGTGTAAACTTTTTCTCTCAGAACTGCGCGAAAACTTGTATTCCGGCTCAAAACAACGGGATACATCGTTTTAGATCGAAACTAGCAAGATTCACGAGCATCGATTTTACAAGTCGTCGAAGAGTAGACGAGAGAAAGGTGTAAACTTTTTCTCTCAGAACTGCGCGAAAACTTGTATTCCGGCTCAAAACAACGGGATACATCGTTTTAGATCGAAACTAGCAAGATTCACGAGCATCGATTTTACAAGTCGTCGAAGAGTAGACGAGAGAAAGGTGTAAACTTTTTCTCTCAGAACTGCGCGAAAACTTGTATTCCGGCTCAAAACAACGGGATACATCGTTTTAGATCGAAACTAGCAAGATTCACGAGCATCGATTTTACAAGTCCTCGAAGAGTAGACGAGAGAAAGGTGTAAACTTTTTCTCTCAGAACTGCGCGAAAACTTGTATTCCGGCTCAAAACAACGGGATACATCGTTTTAGATCGAAACTAGCAAGATTCACGAGCATCGATTTTACAAGTCGTCGAAGAGTAGACGAGAGAAAGGTGTAAACTTTTTCTCTCAGAACTGCGCGAAAACTTGTATTCCGGCTCAAAACAACGGGATACATCGTTTTAGATCGAAACTAGCAAGATTCACGAGCATCGATTTTACAAGTCGTCGAAGAGTAGACGAGAGAAAGGTGTAAACTTTTTCTCTCAGAACTGCGCGAAAACTTGTATTCCGGCTCAAAACAACGGGATACATCGTTTTAGATCGAAACTAGCAAGATTCACGAGCATCGATTTTACAAGTCGTCGAAGAGTAGACGAGAGAAAGGTGTAAACTTTTTCTCTCAGAACTGCGCGAAAACTTGTATTCCGGCTCAAAACAACGGGATACATCGTTTTAGATCGAAACTAGCAAGATTCACGAGCATCGATTTTACAAGTCGTCGAAGAGTAGACGAGAGAAAGGTGTAAACTTTTTCTCTCAGAACTGCGCGAAAACTTGTATTCCGGCTCAAAACAACGGGATACATCGTTTTAGATCGAAACTAGCAAGATTCACGAGCATCGATTTTACAAGTCGTCGAAGAGTAGACGAGAGAAAGGTGTAAACTTTTTCTCTCAGAACTGCGCGAAAACTTGTATTCCGGCTCAAAACAACGGAATACATCGTTTTAGATCGAAACTAGCAAGATTCACGAGCATCGATTTTACAAGTCGTCGAAGAGTAGACGAGAGAAAGGTGTAAACTTTTTCTCTCAGAACTGCGCGAAAACTTGTATTCCGGCTCAAAACAACGGGATACATCGTTTTAGATCGAAACTAGCAAGATTCACGAGCATCGATTTTACAAGTCGTCGAAGAGTAGACGAGAGAAAGGTGTAAACTTTTTCTCTCAGAACTGCGCGAAAACTTGTATTCCGGCTCAAAACAACGGGATACATCGTTTTAGATCGAAACTAGCAAGATTCACGAGCATCGATTTTACAAGTCGTCGAAGAGTAGACGAGAGAAAGGTGTAAACTTTTTCTCTCAGAACTGCGCGAAAACTTGTATTCCGGCTCAAAACAACGGGATACATCGTTTTAGATCGAAACTAGCAAGATTCACGAGCATCGATTTTACAAGTCGTCGAAGAGTAGACGAGAGAAAGGTGTAAACTTTTTCTCTCAGAACTGCGCGAAAACTTGTATTCCGGCTCAAAACAACGGGATACATCGTTTTAGATCGAAACTAGCAAGATTCACGAGCATCGATTTTACAAGTCGTCGAAGAGTAGACGAGAGAAAGGTGTAAACTTTTTCTCTCAGAACTGCGCGAAAACTTGTATTCCGGCTCAAAACAACGGGATACATCGTTTTAGATCGAAACTAGCAAGATTCACGAGCATCGATTTTACAAGTCGTCGAAGAGTAGACGAGAGAAAGGTGTAAACTTTTTCTCTCAGAACTGCGCGAAAACTTGTATTCCGGCTCAAAACAACGGGATACATCGTTTTAGATCGAAACTAGCAAGATTCACGAGCATCGATTTTACAAGTCGTCGAAGAGTAGACGAGAGAAAGGTGTAAACTTTTTCTCTCAGAACTGCGCGAAAACTTGTATTCCGGCTCAAAACAACGGGATACATCGTTTTAGATCGAAACTAGCAAGATTCACGAGCATCGATTTTACAAGTCGTCGAAGAGTAGACGAGAGAAAGGTGTAAACTTTTTCTCTCAGAACTGCGCGAAAACTTGTATTCCGGCTCAAAACAACGAGATACATCGTTTTAGATCGAAACTAGCAAGATTCACGAGCATCGATTTTACAAGTCGTCGAAGAGTAGACGAGAGAAAGGTGTAAACTTTTTCTCTCAGAACTGCCCGAAAACTTGTATTCCGGCTCAAAACAACGGGATACATCGTTTTAGATCGAAACTAGCAAGATTCACGAGCATCGATTTTACAAGTCTTCGAAGAGTAGACGAGAGAAAGGTGTAAACTTTTTCTCTCAGAACTGCGCGAAAACTTGTATTACGGCTCAAAACAACGAGATACATCGTTTTAGATCGAAACTATCAAGATTCACGAGCATCGATTTTACAAGTCGTCGAAGAGTAGACGAGAGAAAGGTGTAAACTTTTTCTCTCAGAACTGCGCGAAAACTTGTATTCCGGCTCAAAACAACGGGATACATCGTTTTAGATCGAAACTAGCAAGATTCACGAGCATCGATTTTACAAGTCGTCGAAGAGTAGACGAGAGAAAGGTGTAAACTTTTTCTCTCAGAACTGCGCGAAAACTTGTATTCCGGCTCAAAACAACGGGATACATCGTTTTAGATCGAAACTAGCAAGATTCACGAGCATCGATTTTACAAGTCGTCGAAGAGTAGACGAGAGAAAGGTGTAAATTTTTTCTCTCACGAACTTCGCGAAAACTTGTATTCCGGCTCAAAACAACGGGATACATCGTTTTAGATCGAAACTAGCAAGATTCACGAGCATCGATTTTACAAGTCGTCGAAGAGTAGACGAGAGAAAGGTGTAAACTTTTTCTCTCAGAACTGCGCGAAAACTTGTATTCCGGCTCAAAACAACGGAATACATCGTTTTAGATCGAAACTAGCAAGATTCACGAGCATCGATTTTACAAGTCGTCGAAGAGTAGACGAGAGAAAGGTGTAAATTTTTCTCTCAGAACTTCGCGAAAACTTGTATTCCGGCTCAAAACAACGGAATACATCGTTTTAGATCGAAACTAGCAAGATTCACGAGCATCGATTTTACAAGTCGTCGAAGAGTAGACGAGAGAAAGGTGTAAACTTTTTCTCTCAGAACTGCGCGAAAACTTGTATTCCGGCTCAAAACAACGGGATTCATCGTTTTAGATCGAAACTAGCAAGATTCACGAGCATCGATTTTACAAGTCGTCGAAGAGTAGACGAGAGAAAGGTGTAAACTTTTTCTCTCAGAACTGCACGAAAACTTGTATTCCGGCTCAAAACAACGGGATACATCGTTTTAGATCGAAACTAGCAAGATTCACGAGCATCGATTTTACAAGTCGTCGAAGAGTAGACGAGAGAAAGGTGTAAACTTTTTCTCTCAGAACTGCGCGAAAACTTGTATTGCGACTCAAAACAACGTGATACATCGTTTTAGATCGAAACTAGCAAGATTCACGAGCATCGATTTTACAAGTCCTCGAAGAGTAGACGAGAGAAAGGTGTAAACTTTTTCTCTCAGAACTGCGCGAAAACTTCTATTCCAGCTCAAAACAACGAGATACATCGTTGTAGATCGAAACTAGCAAGATTCACGAGCATCGATTTTACAAGTCGTCGAAGAGTAGACGAGAGAATGGTGTAAACTTTTTCTCTCAGAACTGCCCGAAAACTTGTATTCCGGCTCAAAACAACGGGATACATCGTTTTAGATCGAAACTAGCAAGATTCACGAGCATCGATTTTTCAAGTCTTCGTAGAGTAGACGAGATACAGGTGTAAACTTTTTCTCTCAGAACTGCGCGAAAACTTGTATTACGGCTCAAAACAACGAGATACATTGTTTTAGATCGAAACTAGCAAGATTCACGGGCATCGATTTTACAAGTCTTCGAAGAGTTGACGAGAGAAAGGTGTAAACTTTTTCTCTCAGAACTGCGCGAAAATTTGTATTCCGGCTCAAAACAACGGGATACATCGTTTTAGATCGAAACTAGCAAGATTCACGAGCATCGATTTTACAAGTCGTCGACGAGTAGACGAGAGAAAGGTGTAAACTTTTTCTCTCAGAACTGCGCGAAAACTTGTATTCCGGCTCAAAACAAAGGGATACATCGTTTTAGATCGAAACTAGCAAGATTCACGAGCATCAATTTTACAAGTCGTCGACGAGTAGACGAGAGAAAAGTGTAAACATTTTCTCTCAGAACTGAGCGAAAACTTGTATTCCGGCTCAAAACAGCGGAATACATTGTTTTAGATCGAAACTAGCAAAATTTACGAGCTTCGATTTTACAAGTCGTCGAAGAGTAGACGAGAGAAAGGTGTAAATTTTTTCTCTACGAACTTCGCGAAAACTTGTATTCCGGCTCAAAACAACGGGATACATCGTTTTAGATCGAAACTAGCAAGATTCACGAGCATCGATTTTACAAGTCGTCGAAGAGTAGACGAGAGAAAGGTGTAAACTTTTTCTCTCAGAACTGCGCGAAAACTTGTATTCCGGCTCAAAACAACGGAATACATCGTTTTAGATCGAAACTAGCAAGATTCACGAGCATCGATTTTACAAGTCGTCGAAGAGTAGACGAGAGAAAGGTGTAAACTTTTTCTCTCAGAACTGCACGAAAACTTGTATTCCGGCTCAAAACAACGGGATACATCGTTTTAGGTCGAAACTAGCATGATTCACGAGCATCGATTTTACAAGTCGTCGAATAGTAGACGGGAGAAAGGTGTAAACTTTTTCTCTCAGAACTGCGGGAAAACTTGTATTACGGCTCAAAACAACGAGATACATTGTTTTAGATCGAAACTAGCAAGATTCACGGGCATCTATTTTACAAGTCGTCGACGAGTAGACGAGAGAAAGGTGTAAACTTTTTCTCTCAGAACTGCGCGAAAACTTGTATTCCGGCTCAAAACAAAGGGATACATCGTTTTAGATCGAAACTAGCAAGATTCACGAGCATCGATTTTACAAGTCGTCGAAGAGTAGACGAGAGAAAGGTGTAAATTTTTTCTCTACGAACTTCGCGAAAACCTGTATTCCGGCTCAAAACAACGGGATACATCGTTTTAGATCGAAACTAGCAAGATTCACGAGCATCGATTTTACAAGTCGTCGAAGAGTAGACGAGAGAAAGGTGTAAACTTTTTCTCTCAGAACTGAGCGAAAACTTGTATTCCGGCTCAAAACAGCGGAATACATCGTTTTAGATCGAAAAAAGCAAGATTCACGAGCATCGATTTTACAAGTCGTCGAAGAGTAGACGAGAGAAAGGTGTAAACTTTTTCTCTCAGAACTGCACGAAAACTTGTATTCCGGCTCTAAACAACGGGATACATCATTTTAGATCGAAACTAGCAAGATTCACGATCATCGATTTTACAAGTCCTCGAAGAGTAGACGAGAGAAAGGTGTAAACTTTTTCTCTCAGAACTGCACGAAAACTTGTATTCCGGCTGAAAACAACGGGATACATCATTTTAGATCGAAACTAGCAAGATTCACGATCATCGATTTTACAAGTCCTCGAAGAGTAGACGAGAGAAAGGTGTAAACTTTTTCTCTCAGAACTGCGCGAAAACTTGTATTCCGGCTCAAAACAACGGGATACATCGTTTTAGATCGAAACTAGCAAGATTCACGAGCATCGCTTTTACAAGTCGTCGATGAGTACACGAGGGAAAGGTGTAAACTTTTTTTCTCAGAACTGCGGGAAAACTTGTATACCGGCTCAAAAAAACGGGATACATCGTTTTAGATCGAAACTAGCAAGATTCACGAGCATCGATTTTACAAGTCGTCGAAGAGTAGACGAGAGAAAGGTGTAAATTTTTTCTCTCAGAACTTCGCGAAAACTTGTATTCCGGCTCAAAACAACGGGATACATCGTTTTAGATCGAAACTCGCAAGATTCACGGGCATCGATTTTACAAGTCTTCGAAGAGTAGACGAGAGAAAGGTGTAAACTTTTTCTCTCAGAACTGCGCGAAAACTTGTATTCCGGCTCAAAACAACGGGATACATCGTTTTAGATTGAAACTAGCAAGATTCACAAGCATCGATTTGTTTACAAGTCGTCGACAAGTAGACGAGAGAAAGGTGTAAACTTTTTCTCTCAGAACTGAGCGAAAACTTGTATTCCGGCTCAAAACAGCGGAATACATCGTTTTAGATCGAAACTAGCAAGATTCACGAGCATCGATTTTACAAGTCGTCGAAGAGTAGACGAGAGAAAGGTGTAAACTTTTTCTCTCAGAACTGCACGAAAACTTGTATTCCGGCTCAAAACAACGGGATACATCATTTTAGATCGAAACTAGCAAGATTCACGAGCATCGATTTTACAAGTCCTCGAAGAGTAGACGAGAGAAAGGTGTAAACTTTTTCTCTCAGAACTGCACGAAAACTTGTATTCCGGCTCAAAACAACGGGATACATCGTTTTAGATCGAAACTAGCAAGATTCACGAGCATCGCTTTTACAAGTCGTCGATGAGTACACGAGGGAAAGGTGTAAACTTTTTTTCTCAGAACTGCGCGAAAACTTGTATACCGGCTCAAAAAAACGGGGTACATCGTTTTAGATCGAAACTAGCAAGATTCACGAGCATCGATTTTACAAGTCGTCGAAGAGTAGACGAGAGAAAGGTGTAAATTTTTTCTCTGAGAACTGCGCGAAAACTTGTATTCCGGCTCAAAACAACGGCATACATCGTTTTAGATCGAAACTAGCAAGATTCACGAGCATCGATTTTACAAGTCGTCGAAGAGTAGACGAGAGAAAGGTGTAAACTTTTTCTCTCAGAACTGCGCGAAAACTTGTATTCCGGCTCAAAACAACGGGATACATCGTTTTAGATCGAAACTAGCAAGATTCACGAGCATCGATTTTACAAGTCGTCGATGAGTAGACGAGAGAAAGGTGTAAACTTTTTCTCTCAGAACTGCGCGAAAACTTGTATTCCGGCTCAAAAAAACGGGATACATCGTTTTAGATCGAAACTAGCAAGATTCACGAGCATCGATTTTACAAGTCGTCGAAGAGTAGACGAGAGAAAGGTGTAAACTTTTTCTCTCAGAACTGCGCGAAAACTTGTATTCCGGCTCAAAACAACGGGATACATCGTTTTAGATCGAAACTAGCAAGATTCACGAGCATCGATTTTACAAGTCGTCGAAGAGTAGACGAGAGAAAGGTGTAAACTTTTTCTCTCAGAACTGCGCGAAAACTTGTATTCCGGCTCAAAACAACGGGATACATCGTTTTAGATCGAAACTAGCAAGATTCACGAGCATCGATTTTACAAGTCGTCGAAGAGTAGACGAGAGAAAGGTGTAAACTTTTTCTCTCAGAACTGCGCGAAAACTTGTATTCCGGCTCAAAACAACGGAATACATCGTTTTAGATCGAAACTAGCAAGATTCACGAGCATCGATTTTACAAGTCGTCGAAGAGTAGACGAGAGAAAGGTGTAAACTTTTTCTCTCAGAACTGCGCGAAAACTTGTATTCCGGCTCAAAACAACGGGATACATCGTTTTAGATCGAAACTAGCAAGATTCACGAGCATCGATTTTACAAGTCGTCGAAGAGTAGACGAGAGAAAGGTGTAAACTTTTTCTCTCAGAACTGCACGAAAACTTGTATTCCGGCTCAAAACAACGGGATACATCGTTTTAGATCGAAACTAGCAAGATTCACGAGCATCGATTTTACAAGTCGTCGAAGAGTAGACGAGAGAAAGGTGTAAACTTTTTCTCTCAGAACTGCGCGAAAACTTGTATTCCGGCTCAAAACAACGGGATACATCGTTTTAGATCGAAACTAGCAAGATTCACGAGCATCGATTTTACAAGTCGTCGAAGAGTAGACGAGAGAAAGGTGTAAACTTTTTCTCTCAGAACTGCGCGAAAACTTGTATTCCGGCTCAAAACAACGGGATACATCGTTTTAGATCGAAACTAGCAAGATTCACGAGCATCGATTTTACAAGTCGTCGAAGAGTAGACGAGAGAAAGGTGTAAACTTTTTCTCTCAGAACTGCGCGAAAACTTGTATTCCGGCTCAAAACAACGGGATACATCGTTTTAGATCGAAACTAGCAAGATTCACGAGCATCGATTTTACAAGTCGTCGAAGAGTAGACGAGAGAAAGGTGTAAACTTTTTCTCTCAGAACTGCGCGAAAACTTGTATTCCGGCTCAAAACAACGGGATACATCGTTTTAGATCGAAACTAGCAAGATTCACGAGCATCGATTTTACAAGTCGTCGAAGAGTAGACGAGAGAAAGGTGTAAACTTTTTCTCTCAGAACTGCGCGAAAACTTGTATTCCGGCTCAAAACAACGGGATACATCGTTTTAGATCGAAACTAGCAAGATTCACGAGCATCGATTTTACAAGTCGTCGAAGAGTAGACGAGAGAAAGGTGTAAACTTTTTCTCTCAGAACTGCGCGAAAACTTGTATTCCGGCTCAAAACAACGGGATACATCGTTTTAGATCGAAACTAGCAAGATTCACGAGCATCGATTTTACAAGTCGTCGAAGAGTAGACGAGAGAAAGGTGTAAACTTTTTCTCTCAGAACTGCGCGAAAACTTGTATTCCGGCTCAAAACAACGGAATACATCGTTTTAGATCGAAACTAGCAAGATTCACGAGCATCGATTTTACAAGTCGTCGAAGAGTAGACGAGAGAAAGGTGTAAACTTTTTCTCTCAGAACTGCGCGAAAACTTGTATTCCGGCTCAAAACAACGGGATACATCGTTTTAGATCGAAACTAGCAAGATTCACGAGCATCGATTTTACAAGTCGTCGAAGAGTAGACGAGAGAAAGGTGTAAACTTTTTCTCTCAGAACTGCGCGAAAACTTGTATTCCGGCTCAAAACAACGGGATACATCGTTTTAGATCGAAACTAGCAAGATTCACGAGCATCGATTTTACAAGTCCTCGAAGAGTAGACGAGAGAAAGGTGTAAACTTTTTCTCTCAGAACTGCGCGAAAACTTGTATTCCGGCTCAAAACAACGGGATACATCGTTTTAGATCGAAACTAGCAAGATTCACGAGCATCGATTTTACAAGTCGTCGAAGAGTAGACGAGAGAAAGGTGTAAACTTTTTCTCTCAGAACTGCGCGAAAACTTGTATTCCGGCTCAAAACAACGGGATACATCGTTTTAGATCGAAACTAGCAAGATTCACGAGCATCGATTTTACAAGTCGTCGAAGAGTAGACGAGAGAAAGGTGTAAACTTTTTCTCTCAGAACTGCGCGAAAACTTGTATTCCGGCTCAAAACAACGGGATACATCGTTTTAGATCGAAACTAGCAAGATTCACGAGCATCGATTTTACAAGTCGTCGAAGAGTAGACGAGAGAAAGGTGTAAACTTTTTCTCTCAGAACTGCGCGAAAACTTGTATTCCGGCTCAAAACAACGGGATACATCGTTTTAGATCGAAACTAGCAAGATTCACGAGCATCGATTTTACAAGTCGTCGAAGAGTAGACGAGAGAAAGGTGTAAACTTTTTCTCTCAGAACTGAGCGAAAACTTGTATTCCGGCTCAAAACAGCGGAATACATCGTTTTAGATCGAAACTAGCAAGATTCACGAGCATCGATTTTACAAGTCGTCGAAGAGTAGACGAGAGAAAGGTGTAAACTTTTTCTCTCAGAACTGCACGAAAACTTGTATTCCGGCTCAAAACAACGGGATACATCATTTTAGATCGAAACTAGCAAGATTCACGAGCATCGATTTTACAAGTCCTCGAAGAGTAGACGAGAGAAAGGTGTAAACTTTTTCTCTCAGAACTGCGCGAAAACTTGTATTCCGGCTCAAAACAACGGGATACATCGTTTTAGATCGAAACTAGCAAGATTCACGAGCATCGCTTTTACAAGTCGTCGATGAGTACACGAGGGAAAGGTGTAAACTTTTTTTCTCAGAACTGCGCGAAAACTTGTATACCGGCTCAAAAAAACGGGATACATCGTTTTAGATCGAAACTAGCAAGATTCACGAGCATCGATTTTACAAGTCGTCGAAGAGTAGACGAGAGAAAGGTGTAAATTTTTTCTCTCAGAACTTCGCGAAAACTTGTATTCCGGCTCAAAACAACGGGATACATCGTTTTAGATCGAAACTCGCAAGATTCACGGGCATCGATTTTACAAGTCTTCGAAGAGTAGACGAGAGAAAGGTGTAAACTTTTTCTCTCAGAACTGCGCGAAAACTTGTATTCCGGCTCAAAACAACGGGATACATCGTTTTAGATTGAAACTAGCAAGATTCACGAGCATCGATTTGTTTACAAGTCGTCGACAAGTAGACGAGAGAAAGGTGTAAACTTTTTCTCTCAGAACTGAGCGAAAACTTGTATTCCGGCTCAAAACAGCGGAATACATCGTTTTAGATCGAAACTAGCAAGATTCACGAGCATCGATTTTACAAGTCGTCGAAGAGTAGACGAGAGAAAGGTGTAAACTTTTTCTCTCAGAACTGCACGAAAACTTGTATTCCGGCTCAAAACAACGGGATACATCATTTTAGATCGAAACTAGCAAGATTCACGAGCATCGATTTTACAAGTCCTCGAAGAGTAGACGAGAGAAAGGTGTAAACTTTTTCTCTCAGAACTGCACGAAAACTTGTATTCCGGCTCAAAACAACGGGATACATCGTTTTAGATCGAAACTAGCAAGATTCACGAGCATCGCTTTTACAAGTCGTCGATGAGTACACGAGGGAAAGGTGTAAACTTTTTTTCTCAGAACTGCGCGAAAACTTGTATACCGGCTCAAAAAAACGGGATACATCGTTTTAGATCGAAACTAGCAAGATTCACGAGCATCGATTTTACAAGTCGTCGAAGAGTAGACGAGAGAAAGGTGTAAATTTTTTCTCTCAGAACTTCGCGAAAACTTGTATTCCGGCTCAAAACAACGGCATACATCGTTTTAGATCGAAACTAGCAAGATTCACGAGCATCGATTTTACAAGTCGTCGAAGAGTAGACGAGAGAAAGGTGTAAACTTTTTCTCTCAGAACTGCGCGAAAACTTGTATTCCGGCTCAAAACAACGGGATACATCGTTTTAGATCGAAACTAGCAAGATTCACGAGCATCGATTTTACAAGTCCTCGATGAGTAGACGAGAGAAAGGTGTAAACTTTTTCTCTCAGAACTGCGCGAAAACTTGTATTCCGGCTCAAAACAACGGGATACATCGTTTTAGATCGAAACTAGCAAGATTCACGAGCATCGATTTTACAAGTCGTCGAAGAGTAGACGAGAGAAAGGTGTAAACTTTTTCTCTCAGAACTGCGCGAAAACTTGTATTCCGGCTCAAAACAACGGGATACATCGTTTTAGATCGAAACTAGCAAGATTCACGAGCATCGATTTTACAAGTCGTCGAAGAGTAGACGAGAGAAAGGTGTAAACTTTTTCTCTCAGAACTGCGCGAAAACTTGTATTCCGGCTCAAAACAACGGGATACATCGTTTTAGATCGAAACTAGCAAGATTCACGAGCATCGCTTTTACAAGTCGTCGATGAGTACACGAGGGAAAGGTGTAAACTTTTTTTCTCAGAACTGCGCGAAAACTTGTATACCGGCTCAAAACTACGGAATACATCGTTTTAGATCGAAACTAGCAAGATTCACGAGCATCGATTTTACAACTCGTCGAAGAGTAAACGAGAGAAAGGTGTAAATTTTTTCTCTCAGAACTGCACGAAAACTTGAATTCCGGCTCAAAACAACGAAATACATCGTTTTAGATCGAAACTAGCAAGATTCACGAGCATCGATTTTACAAGTCGTCGAAGAGTAGACGAGAGAAAGGTGTAAACTTTTTCTCTCAGAACGGCGCGAAAACTTGTATTCCGGCTCAAAACAACGGGATTCATCGTTTTAGATCGAAACTAGCAAGATTCACGAGCATCGATTTTACAAGTCCTCGAAGAGTAGACGAGAGAAAGGTGTAAACTTTTTCTCTCAGAACTGCCCGAAAACTTGTATTCCGGCTCAAAACAACGGGATACATCGTTTTAGATCGAAACTAGCAAGATTCACGAGCATCGATTTTTCAAGTCTTCGTAGAGTAGACGAGATAAAGGTGTAAACTTTTTCTCTCAGAACTGCGCGAAAACTTGTATTACGGCTCAAAACAACGAGATACATTGTTTTAGATCGAAACTAGCAAGATTCACGGGCATCGATTTTACAAGTCTTCGAAGAGTAGACGAGAGAAAGGTGTAAACTTTTTCTCTCAGAACTGCGCGAAAATTTGTATTCCGGCTCAAAACAACGGGATACATCGTTTTAGATCGAAACTAGCAAGATTCACGAGCATCGATTTTACAAGTCGTCGACGAGTAGACGAGAGAAAGGTGTAAACTTTTTCTCTCAGAACTGCGCGAAAACTTGTATTCCGGCTGAAAACAAAGGGATACATCGTTTTAGATCGAAACTAGCAAGATTCACGAGCATCAATTTTACAAGTCGTCGACGAGTAGACGAGAGAAAAGTGTAAACATTTTCTCTCAGAACTGAGCGAAAACTTGTATTCCGGCTCAAAACAGCGGAATACATTGTTTTAGATCGAAACTAGCAAAATTTACGAGCTTCGATTTTACAAGTCGTCGAAGAGTAGACGAGAGAAAGGTGTAAATTTTTTCTCTACGAACTTCGCGAAAACTTGTATTCCGGCTCAAAACAACGGGATACATCGTTTTAGATCGAAACTAGCAAGATTCACGAGCATCGATTTTACAAGTCGTCGAAGAGTAGACGAGAGAAAGGTGTAAACTTTTTCTCTCAGAACTGCACGAAAACTTGTATTCCGGCTCAAAACAACGGAATACATCGTTTTAGATCGAAACTAGCAAGATTCACGAGCATCGATTTTACAAGTCGTCGAAGAGTAGACGAGAGAAAGGTGTAAACTTTTTCTCTCAGAACTGCACGAAAACTTGTATTCCGGCTCAAAACAACGGGATACATCGTTTTAGGTCGAAACTAGCATGATTCACGAGCATCGATTTTACAAGTCGTCGAATAGTAGACGGGAGAAAGGTGTAAACTTTTTCTCTCAGAACTGCGGGAAAACTTGTATTACGGCTCAAAACAACGAGATACATTGTTTTAGATCGAAACTAGCAAGATTCACGGGCATCTATTTTACAAGTCGTCGACGAGTAGACGAGAGAAAGGTGTAAACTTTTTCTCTCAGAACTGCGCGAAAACTTGTATTCCGGCTCAAAACAAAGGGATACATCGTTTTAGATCGAAACTAGCAAGATTCACGAGCATCGATTTTACAAGTCGTCGAAGAGTAGACGAGAGAAAGGTGTAAATTTTTTCTCTACGAACTTCGCGAAAACCTGTATTCCGGCTCAAAACAACGGGATACATCGTTTTAGATCGAAACTAGCAAGATTCACGAGCATCGATTTTACAAGTCGTCGAAGAGTAGACGAGAGAAAGGTGTAAACTTTTTCTCTCAGAACTGAGCGAAAACTTGTATTCCGGCTCAAAACAGCGGAATACATCGTTTTAGATCGAAAAAAGCAAGATTCACGAGCATCGATTTTACAAGTCGTCGAAGAGTAGACGAGAGAAAGGTGTAAACTTTTTCTCTCAGAACTGCACGAAAACTTGTATTCCGGCTCAAAACAACGGGATACATCATTTTAGATCGAAACTAGCAAGATTCACGATCATCGATTTTACAAGTCCTCGAAGAGTAGACGAGAGAAAGGTGTAAACTTTTTCTCTCAGAACTGCACGAAAACTTGTATTCCGGCTGAAAACAACGGGATACATCATTTTAGATCGAAACTAGCAAGATTCACGAGCATCGATTTTACAAGTCCTCGAAGAGTAGACGAGAGAAAGGTGTAAACTTTTTCTCTCAGAACTGCGCGAAAACTTGTATTCCGGCTCAAAACAACGGGATACATCGTTTTAGATCGAAACTAGCAAGATTCACGAGCATCGCTTTTACAAGTCGTCGATGAGTACACGAGGGAAAGGTGTAAACTTTTTTTCTCAGAACTGCGGGAAAACTTGTATACCGGCTCAAAAAAACGGGATACATCGTTTTAGATCGAAACTAGCAAGATTCACGAGCATCGATTTTACAAGTCGTCGAAGAGTAGACGAGAGAAAGGTGTAAATTTTTTCTCTCAGAACTTCGCGAAAACTTGTATTCCGGCTCAAAACAACGGGATACATCGTTTTAGATCGAAACTCGCAAGATTCACGGGCATCGATTTTACAAGTCTTCGAAGAGTAGACGAGAGAAAGGTGTAAACTTTTTCTCTCAGAACTGCGCGAAAACTTGTATTCCGGCTCAAAACAACGGGATACATCGTTTTAGATTGAAACTAGCAAGATTCACAAGCATCGATTTGTTTACAAGTCGTCGACAAGTAGACGAGAGAAAGGTGTAAACTTTTTCTCTCAGAACTGAGCGAAAACTTGTATTCCGGCTCAAAACAGCGGAATACATCGTTTTAGATCGAAACTAGCAAGATTCACGAGCATCGATTTTACAAGTCGTCGAAGAGTAGACGAGAGAAAGGTGTAAACTTTTTCTCTCAGAACTGCACGAAAACTTGTATTCCGGCTCAAAACAACGGGATACATCATTTTAGATCGAAACTAGCAAGATTCACGAGCATCGATTTTACAAGTCCTCGAAGAGTAGACGAGAGAAAGGTGTAAACTTTTTCTCTCAGAACTGCACGAAAACTTGTATTCCGGCTCAAAACAACGGGATACATCGTTTTAGATCGAAACTAGCAAGATTCACGAGCATCGCTTTTACAAGTCGTCGATGAGTACACGAGGGAAAGGTGTAAACTTTTTTTCTCAGAACTGCGCGAAAACTTGTATACCGGCTCAAAAAAACGGGGTACATCGTTTTAGATCGAAACTAGCAAGATTCACGAGCATCGATTTTACAAGTCGTCGAAGAGTAGACGAGAGAAAGGTGTAAATTTTTTCTCTGAGAACTTCGCGAAAACTTGTATTCCGGCTCAAAACAACGGCATACATCGTTTTAGATCGAAACTAGCAAGATTCACGAGCATCGATTTTACAAGTCGTCGAAGAGTAGACGAGAGAAAGGTGTAAACTTTTTCTCTCAGAACTGCGCGAAAACTTGTATTCCGGCTCAAAACAACGAGATTCATTGTTTTAGATCGAAACTAGCAAGATTCACGAGCATCAATTTTACAAGTCCTCGATGAGTAGACGAGAGAAAGGTGTAAACTTTTTCTCTCAGAACTGCGCGAAAACTTGTATTCCGGCTCAAAAAAACGGGATACATCGTTTTAGATCGAAACTAGCAAGATTCACGAGCATCGATTTTACAAGTCGTCGAAGAGTAGACGAGAGAAAGGTGTAAACTTTTTCTCTCAGAACTGCGCGAAAACTTGTATTCCGGCTCAAAACAACGGGATACATCGTTTTAGGTCGAAACTAGCAAGATTCACGAGCATCGATTTTACAAGTCGTCGAATAGTGGACGAGAGAAAGGTGTAAACTTTTTCTCTCAGAACTGCGCGAAAACTTGTATTCCGGCTCAAAACAACGGGATACATCGTTTTAGATCGAAACTAGCAAGATTCACGAGCATCGCTTTTACAAGTCGTCGATGAGTACACGAGGGAAAGGTGTAAACTTTTTTTCTCAGAACTGCGCGAAAACTTGTATACCGGCTCAAAACTACGGAATACATCGTTTTAGATCGAAACTAGCAAGATTCACGAGCATCGATTTTACAACTCGTCGAAGAGTAAACGAGAGAAAGGTGTAAATTTTTTCTCTCAGAACTGCACGAAAACTTGAATTCCGGCTCAAAACAACGAAATACATCGTTTTAGATCGAAACTAGCAAGATTCACGAGCATCGATTTTACAAGTCGTCGAAGAGTAGACGAGAGAAAGGTGTAAACTTTTTCTCTCAGAACGGCGCGAAAACTTGTATTCCGGCTCAAAACAACGGGATTCATCGTTTTAGATCGAAACTAGCAAGATTCACGAGCATCGATTTTACAAGTCCTCGAAGAGTAGACGAGAGAAAGGTGTAAACTTTTTCTCTCAGAACTGCCCGAAAACTTGTATTCCGGCTCAAAACAACGGGATACATCGTTTTAGATCGAAACTAGCAAGATTCACGAGCATCGATTTTTCAAGTCTTCGTAGAGTAGACGAGATAAAGGTGTAAACTTTTTCTCTCAGAACTGCGCGAAAACTTGTATTACGGCTCAAAACAACGAGATACATTGTTTTAGATCGAAACTAGCAAGATTCACGGGCATCGATTTTACAAGTCTTCGAAGAGTAGACGAGAGAAAGGTGTAAACTTTTTCTCTCAGAACTGCGCGAAAATTTGTATTCCGGCTCAAAACAACGGGATACATCGTTTTAGATCGAAACTAGCAAGATTCACGAGCATCGATTTTACAAGTCGTCGACGAGTAGACGAGAGAAAGGTGTAAACTTTTTCTCTCAGAACTGCGCGAAAACTTGTATTCCGGCTGAAAACAAAGGGATACATCGTTTTAGATCGAAACTAGCAAGATTCACGAGCATCAATTTTACAAGTCGTCGACGAGTAGACGAGAGAAAAGTGTAAACATTTTCTCTCAGAACTGAGCGAAAACTTGTATTCCGGCTCAAAACAGCGGAATACATTGTTTTAGATCGAAACTAGCAAAATTTACGAGCTTCGATTTTACAAGTCGTCGAAGAGTAGACGAGAGAAAGGTGTAAATTTTTTCTCTACGAACTTCGCGAAAACTTGTATTCCGGCTCAAAACAACGGGATACATCGTTTTAGATCGAAACTAGCAAGATTCACGAGCATCGATTTTACAAGTCGTCGAAGAGTAGACGAGAGAAAGGTGTAAACTTTTTCTCTCAGAACTGCACGAAAACTTGTATTCCGGCTCAAAACAACGGAATACATCGTTTTAGATCGAAACTAGCAAGATTCAGGAGCATCTATTTTACAAATCGTCGAAGAGTAAACGAGAGAAAGGTGTATATTTTTTCTCTCAGAACTGCACGAAAACTTGAATTCCGGCTCAAAACAACGGAATACATCGTTTTAGGTCGAAACTAGCAAGATTCACGAGCATCGATTTTACAAGTCGTCGAAGAGTAGACGAGAGAAAGGTGTAAACTTTTTCTCTCAGAACTGCGCGAAAACTTGTATTACGGCTCAAAACAACGAGATACATCGTTTTAGATCGAAACTAGCAAGATTCACGGGCATCGATTTTACAAGTCGTCGAAGAGTAGACGAGAGAAAGGTGTAAACTTTTTCTCTCAGAACTGCGCGAAAACTTGTATTCCGGCTCAAAACAACGGGATACATCGTTTTAGATCGAAACTAGCAAGATTCACGAGCATCGATTTTACAAGTCGTCGAAGAGTAGACGAGAGAAAGGTGTAAACTTTTTCTCTCAGAACTGCGCGAAAACTTGTATTCCGGCTCAAAACAACGGGATACATCGTTTTAGATCGAAACTAGCAAGATTCACGAGCATCGATTTTACAAGTCGTCGAAGAGTAGACGAGAGAAAGGTGTAAACTTTTTCTCTCAGAACTGCAGCGAAAACTTGTATTCCGGCTCAAAACAACGGGATACATCGTTTTAGATCGAAACTAGCAAGATTCACGAGCATCGATTTTACAAGTCGTCGAAGAGTAGACGAGAGAAAGGTGTAAACTTTTTCTCTCAGAACTGCGCGAAAACTTGTATTCCGGCTCAAAACAACGGGATACATCGTTTTAGATCGAAACTAGCAAGATTCACGAGCATCGATTTTACAAGTCCTCGAAGAGTAGACGAGAGAAAGGTGTAAACTTTTTCTCTCAGAACTGCACGAAAACTTGTATTCCGGCTCAAAACAACGGGATACATCGTTTTAGATCGAAACTAGCAAGATTCACGAGCATCGATTTTACAAGTCCTCGAAGAGTAGACGAGAGAAAGGTGTAAACTTTTTCTCTCAGAACTGCGCGAAAACTTGTATTCCGGCTCAAAACAACGGGATACATCGTTTTAGATCGAAACTAGCAAGATTCACGAGCATCGATTTTACAAGTCGTCGAAGAGTAGACGAGGGAAAGGTGTAAACTTTTTCTCTCAGAACTGCGCGAAAACTTGTATTCCGGCTCAAAACAACGGGATACATCGTTTTAGATCGAAACTAGCAAGATTCACGAGCATCGATTTTACAAGTCGTCGAAGAGTAGACGAGAGAAAGGTGTAAACTTTTTCTCTCAGAACTGCGCGAAAACTTGTATTCCGGCTCAAAACAACGGGATACATCGTTTTAGATCGAAACTAGCAAGATTCACGAGCATCGATTTTACAAGTCTTCGAAGAGTAGACGAGAGAAAGGTGTAAACTTTTTCTCTCAGAACTGCGCGAAAACTTGTATTCCGGCTCAAAACAACGGGATACATCGTTTTAGATCGAAACTAGCAAGATTCACGAGCATCGATTTTACAAGTCGTCGAAGAGTAGACGAGAGAAAGGTGTAAACTTTTTCTCTCAGAACTGCACGAAAACTTGTATTCCGGCTCAAAACAACGGGATACATCGTTTTAGATCGAAACTAGCAAGATTCACGAGCATCGATTTTACAAGTCGTCGATGAGTAGACGAGAGAAAGGTGTAAACTTTTTCTCTCAGAACTGCGCGAAAACTTGTATTCCGGCTCAAAACAACGGGATACATCGTTTTAGATCGAAACTAGCAAGATTCACGAGCATCGATTTTACAAGTCGTCGAAGAGTAGACGAGAGAAAGGTGTAAACTTTTTCTCTCAGAACTGCGCGAAAACTTGTATTCCGGCTCAAAACAACGGGATACATCGTTTTAGATCGAAACTAGCAAGATTCACGAGCATCGATTTTACAAGTCGTCGAAGAGTAGACGAGAGAAAGGTGTAAACTTTTTCTCTCAGAACTGCGCGAAAACTTGTATTCCGGCTCAAAACAACGAGATACATCGTTTTAGATCGAAACTAGCAAGATTCACGAGCATCGATTTTACAAGTCGTCGATGAGTAGACGAGAGAAAGGTGTAAACTTTTTCTCTCAGAACTGCGCGAAAACTTGTATTCCGGCTCAAAACAACGGGATACATCGTTTTAGATCGAAACTAGCAAGATTCACGAGCATCGATTTTACAAGTCGTCGAAGAGTAGACGAGAGAAAGGTGTAAACTTTTTCTCTCAGAACTGCGCGAAAACTTGTATTCCGGCTCAAAACAACGGGATACATCGTTTTAGATCGAAACTAGCAAGATTCACGAGCATCGATTTTACAAGTCGTCGAAGAGTAGACGAGAGAAAGGTGTAAACTTTTTCTCTCAGAACTGCGCGAAAACTTGTATTCCGGCTCAAAACAACGGGATACATCGTTTTAGATCGAAACTAGCAAGATTCACGAGCATCGATTTTACAAGTCGTCGATGAGTAGACGAGAGAAAGGTGTAAACTTTTTCTCTCAGAACTGCGCGAAAACTTGTATTCCGGCTCAAAACAACGGAATACATCGTTTTAGATCGAAACTAGCAAGATTCACGAGCATCGATTTTACAAGTCGTCGAAGAGTAGACGAGAGAAAGGTGTAAACTTTTTTCTCTCAGAACTGCGCGAAAACTTGTATTCCGGCTCAAAACAACGGAATACATCGTTTTAGATCGAAACTAGCAAGATTCACGAGCATCGATTTTACAAGTCGTCGAAGAGTAGACGAGAGAAAGGTGTAAACTTTTTCTCTCAGAACTGCGCGAAAACTTGTATTCCGGCTCAAAACAACGGGATACATCGTTTTAGATCGAAACTAGCAAGATTCACGAGCATCGATTTTACAAGTCGTCGAAGAGTAGACGAGAGAAAGGTGTAAACTTTTTCTCTCAGAACTGCGCGAAAACTTGTATTCCGGCTCAAAACAACGGGATACATCGTTTTAGATCGAAACTAGCAAGATTCACGAGCATCGATTTTTCAAGTCTTCGTAGAGTAGACGAGATAAAGGTGTAAACTTTTTCTCTCAGAACTGCGCGAAAACTTGTATTACGGCTCAAAACAACGAGATACATTGTTTTAGATCGAAACTAGCAAGATTCACGGGCATCGATTTTACAAGTCTTCGAAGAGTAGACGAGAGAAAGGTGTAAACTTTTTCTCTCAGAACTGCGCGAAAATTTGTATTCCGGCTCAAAACAACGGGATACATCGTTTTAGATCGAAACTAGCAAGATTCACGAGCATCGATTTTACAAGTCGTCGACGAGTAGACGAGAGAAAGGTGTAAACTTTTTCTCTCAGAACTGCGCGAAAACTTGTATTCCGGCTGAAAACAAAGGGATACATCGTTTTAGATCGAAACTAGCAAGATTCACGAGCATCAATTTTACAAGTCGTCGACGAGTAGACGAGAGAAAAGTGTAAACATTTTCTCTCAGAACTGAGCGAAAACTTGTATTCCGGCTCAAAACAGCGGAATACATTGTTTTAGATCGAAACTAGCAAAATTTACGAGCTTCGATTTTACAAGTCGTCGAAGAGTAGACGAGAGAAAGGTGTAAATTTTTTCTCTACGAACTTCGCGAAAACTTGTATTCCGGCTCAAAACAACGGGATACATCGTTTTAGATCGAAACTAGCAAGATTCACGAGCATCGATTTTACAAGTCGTCGAAGAGTAGACGAGAGAAAGGTGTAAACTTTTTCTCTCAGAACTGCACGAAAACTTGTATTCCGGCTCAAAACAACGGAATACATCGTTTTAGATCGAAACTAGCAAGATTCAGGAGCATCTATTTTACAAATCGTCGAAGAGTAAACGAGAGAAAGGTGTATATTTTTTCTCTCAGAACTGCACGAAAACTTGAATTCCGGCTCAAAACAACGGAATACATCGTTTTAGGTCGAAACTAGCAAGATTCACGAGCATCGATTTTACAAGTCGTCGAATAGTAGACGGGAGAAAGGTGTAAACTTTTTCTCTCAGAACTGCGGGAAAACTTGTATTACGGCTCAAAACAACGAGATACATTGTTTTAGATCGAAACTAGCAAGATTCACGGGCATCGATTTTACAAGTCGTCGAAGAGTAGACGAGAGAAAGGTGTAAACTTTTTCTCTCAGAACTGCGCGAAAACTTGTATTCCGGCTCAAAACAACGGGATACATCGTTTTAGATCGAAACTAGCAAGATTCACGAGCATCGATTTTACAAGTCGTCGAAGAGTAGACGAGAGAAAGGTGTAAACTTTTTCTCTCAGAACTGCGCGAAAACTTGTATTCCGGCTCAAAACAACGGGATACATCGTTTTAGATCGAAACTAGCAAGATTCACGAGCATCGATTTTACAAGTCGTCGAAGAGTAGACGAGAGAAAGGTGTAAACTTTTTCTCTCAGAACTGAGCGAAAACTTGTATTCCGGCTCAAAACAGCGGAATACATCGTTTTAGATCGAAACTAGCAAGATTCACGAGCATCGATTTTACAAGTCGTCGAAGAGTAGACGAGAGAAAGGTGTAAACTTTTTCTCTCAGAACTGCACGAAAACTTGTATTCCGGCTCAAAACAACGGGATACATCATTTTAGATCGAAACTAGCAAGATTCACGAGCATCGATTTTACAAGTCCTCGAAGAGTAGACGAGAGAAAGGTGTAAACTTTTTCTCTCAGAACTGCACGAAAACTTGTATTCCGGCTCAAAACAACGGGATACATCGTTTTAGATCGAAACTAGCAAGATTCACGAGCATCGATTTTACAAGTCCTCGAAGAGTAGACGAGAGAAAGGTGTAAACTTTTTCTCTCAGAACTGCGCGAAAACTTGTATTCCGGCTCAAAACAACGGGATACATCGTTTTAGATCGAAACTAGCAAGATTCACGAGCATCGCTTTTACAAGTCGTCGATGAGTACACGAGGGAAAGGTGTAAACTTTTTTTCTCAGAACTGCGCGAAAACTTGTATTCCGGCTCAAAACAACGGGATACATCGTTTTAGATCGAAACTAGCAAGATTCACGAGCATCGATTTTACAAGTCGTCGAAGAGTAGACGAGAGAAAGGTGTAAACTTTTTCTCTCAGAACTGCGCGAAAACTTGTATTCCGGCTCAAAACAACGGGATACATCGTTTTAGATCGAAACTAGCAAGATTCACGAGCATCGATTTTACAAGTCTTCGAAGAGTAGACGAGAGAAAGGTGTAAACTTTTTCTCTCAGAACTGCGCGAAAACTTGTATTCCGGCTCAAAACAACGGGATACATCGTTTTAGATCGAAACTAGCAAGATTCACGAGCATCGATTTTACAAGTCGTCGAAGAGTAGACGAGAGAAAGGTGTAAACTTTTTCTCTCAGAACTGCGCGAAAACTTGTATTCCGGCTCAAAACAACGGGATACATCGTTTTAGATCGAAACTAGCAAGATTCACGAGCATCGATTTTACAAGTCGTCGAAGAGTAGACGAGAGAAAGGTGTAAACTTTTTCTCTCAGAACTGCGCGAAAACTTGTATTCCGGCTCAAAACAACGGGATACATCGTTTTAGATCGAAACTAGCAAGATTCACGAGCATCGCTTTTACAAGTCGTCGATGAGTACACGAGGGAAAGGTGTAAACTTTTTTTCTCAGAACTGCGCGAAAACTTGTATACCGGCTCAAAACAACGGAATACATCGTTTTAGATCGAAACTAGCAAGATTCACGAGCATCGATTTTACAACTCGTCGAAGAGTAAACGAGAGAAAGGTGTAAATTTTTTCTCTCAGAACTGCACGAAAACTTGAATTCCGGCTCAAAACAACGGAATACATCGTTTTAGATCGAAACTAGCAAGATTCACGAGCATCGATTTTACAAGTCGTCGAAGAGTAGACGAGAGAAAGGTGTAAACTTTTTCTCTCAGAACGGCGCGAAAACTTGTATTCCGGCTCAAAACAACGGGATTCATCGTTTTAGATCGAAACTAGCAAGATTCACGAGCATCGATTTTACAAGTCCTCGAAGAGTAGACGAGAGAAAGGTGTAAACTTTTTCTCTCAGAACTGCCCGAAAACTTGTATTCCGGCTCAAAACAACGGGATACATCGTTTTAGATCGAAACTAGCAAGATTCACGAGCATCGATTTTTCAAGTCTTCGTAGAGTAGACGAGATAAAGGTGTAAACTTTTTCTCTCAGAACTGCGCGAAAACTTGTATTACGGCTCAAAACAACGAGATACATTGTTTTAGATCGAAACTAGCAAGATTCACGGGCATCGATTTTACAAGTCTTCGAAGAGTAGACGAGAGAAAGGTGTAAACTTTTTCTCTCAGAACTGCGCGAAAATTTGTATTCCGGCTCAAAACAACGGGATACATCGTTTTAGATCGAAACTAGCAAGATTCACGAGCATCGATTTTACAAGTCGTCGACGAGTAGACGAGAGAAAGGTGTAAACTTTTTCTCTCAGAACTGCGCGAAAACTTGTATTCCGGCTGAAAACAAAGGGATACATCGTTTTAGATCGAAACTAGCAAGATTCACGAGCATCAATTTTACAAGTCGTCGACGAGTAGACGAGAGAAAAGTGTAAACATTTTCTCTCAGAACTGAGCGAAAACTTGTATTCCGGCTCAAAACAGCGGAATACATTGTTTTAGATCGAAACTAGCAAAATTTACGAGCTTCGATTTTACAAGTCGTCGAAGAGTAGACGAGAGAAAGGTGTAAATTTTTTCTCTACGAACTTCGCGAAAACTTGTATTCCGGCTCAAAACAACGGGATACATCGTTTTAGATCGAAACTAGCAAGATTCACGAGCATCGATTTTACAAGTCGTCGAAGAGTAGACGAGAGAAAGGTGTAAACTTTTTCTCTCAGAACTGCACGAAAACTTGTATTCCGGCTCAAAACAACGGAATACATCGTTTTAGATCGAAACTAGCAAGATTCAGGAGCATCTATTTTACAAATCGTCGAAGAGTAAACGAGAGAAAGGTGTAAATTTTTTCTCTCAGAACTGCACGAAAACTTGAATTCCGGCTCAAAACAACGGAATACATCGTTTTAGATCGAAACTAGCAAGATTCACGAGCATCGATTTTACAAGTCGTCGAAGAGTAGACGAGAGAAAGGTGTAAACTTTTTCTCTCAGAACTGCGCGAAAACTTGTATTACGGCTCAAAACAACGAGATACATCGTTTTAGATCGAAACTAGCAAGATTCACGGGCATCGATTTTACAAGTCGTCGACGAGTAGACGAGAGAAAGGTGTAAACTTTTTCTCTCAGAACTGCGCGAAAACTTGTATTCCGGCTCAAAACAACGGGATACATCGTTTTAGATCGAAACTAGCAAGATTCACGAGCATCGATTTTACAAGTCGTCGAAGAGTAGACGAGAGAAAGGTGTAAATTTTTTCTCTCACGAACTTCGCGAAAACTTGTATTCCGGCTCAAAACAACGGGATACATCGTTTTAGATCGAAACTAGCAAGATTCACGAGCATCGATTTTACAAGTCGTCGAAGAGTAGACGAGAGAAAGGTGTAAACTTTTTCTCTCAGAACTGAGCGAAAACTTGTATTCCGGCTCAAAACAGCGGAATACATCGTTTTAGATCGAAACTAGCAAGATTCACGAGCATCGATTTTACAAGTCGTCGAAGAGTAGACGAGAGAAAGGTGTAAACTTTTTCTCTCAGAACTGCACGAAAACTTGTATTCCGGCTCAAAACAACGGGATACATCGTTTTAGATCGAAACTAGCAAGATTCACGAGCATCGATTTTACAAGTCCTCGAAGAGTAGACGAGAGAAAGGTGTAAACTTTTTCTCTCAGAACTGCACGAAAACTTGTATTCCGGCTCAAAACAACGGGATACATCGTTTTAGATCGAAACTAGCAAGATTCACGAGCATCGATTTTACAAGTCCTCGAAGAGTAGACGAGAGAAAGGTGTAAACTTTTTCTCTCAGAACTGCGCGAAAACTTGTATTCCGGCTCAAAACAACGGGATACATCGTTTTAGATCGAAACTAGCAAGATTCACGAGCATCGATTTTACAAGTCGTCGAAGAGTAGACGAGAGAAAGGTGTAAACTTTTTCTCTCAGAACTGCGCGAAAACTTGTATTCCGGCTCAAAACAACGGGATACATCGTTTTAGATCGAAACTAGCAAGATTCACGGGCATCGATTTTACAAGTCGTCGAAGAGTAGACGAGAGAAAGGTGTAAACTTTTTCTCTCAGAACTGCGCGAAAACTTGTATTCCGGCTCAAAACAACGGGATACATCGTTTTAGATCGAAACTAGCAAGATTCACGAGCATCGATTTGTACAAGTCGTCGACAGAGTAGACGAGAGAAAGGTGTAAACTTTTTCTCTCAGAACTGAGCGAAAACTTGTATTCCGGCTCAAAACAGCGGAATACATCGTTTTAGATCGAAACTAGCAAGATTCACGAGCATCGATTTTACAAGTCGTCGAAGAGTAGACGAGAGAAAGGTGTAAACTTTTTCTCTCAGAACTGCACGAAAACTTGTATTCCGGCTCAAAACAACGGGATACATCATTTTAGATCGAAACTAGCAAGATTCACGAGCATCGATTTTACAAGTCCTCGAAGAGTAGACGAGAGAAAGGTGTAAACTTTTTCTCTCAGAACTGCACGAAAACTTGTATTCCGGCTCAAAACAACGGGATACATCGTTTTAGATCGAAACTAGCAAGATTCACGAGCATCGCTTTTACAAGTCGTCGATGAGTACACGAGGGAAAGGTGTAAACTTTTTTTCTCAGAACTGCGCGAAAACTTGTATACCGGCTCAAAAAAACGGGATACATCGTTTTAGATCGAAACTAGCAAGATTCACGAGCATCGATTTTACAAGTCGTCGAAGAGTAGACGAGAGAAAGGTGTAAATTTTTTCTCTCAGAACTGCGCGAAAACTTGTATTCCGGCTCAAAACAACGGCATACATCGTTTTAGATCGAAACTAGCAAGATTCACGAGCATCGATTTTACAAGTCGTCGAAGAGTAGACGAGAGAAAGGTGTAAACTTTTTCTCTCAGAACTGCGCGAAAACTTGTATTCCGGCTCAAAACAACGGGATACATCGTTTTAGATCGAAACTAGCAAGATTCACGAGCATCGATTTTACAAGTCCTCGAAGAGTAGACGAGAGAAAGGTGTAAACTTTTTCTCTCAGAACTGCGCGAAAACTTGTATTCCGGCTCAAAACAACGGGATACATCGTTTTAGATCGAAACTAGCAAGATTCACGAGCATCGATTTTACAAGTCGTCGAAGAGTAGACGAGAGAAAGGTGTAAACTTTTTCTCTCAGAACTGCGCGAAAACTTGTATTCCGGCTCAAAACAACGGGATACATCGTTTTAGATCGAAACTAGCAAGATTCACGAGCATCGATTTTACAAGTCGTCGAAGAGTAGACGAGAGAAAGGTGTAAACTTTTTCTCTCAGAACTGCGCGAAAACTTGTATTCCGGCTCAAAACAACGGGATACATCGTTTTAGATCGAAACTAGCAAGATTCACGAGCATCGATTTTACAAGTCGTCGAAGAGTAGACGAGAGAAAGGTGTAAACTTTTTCTCTCAGAACTGCGCGAAAACTTGTATTCCGGCTCAAAACAACGGGATACATCGTTTTAGATCGAAACTAGCAAGATTCACGAGCATCGATTTTACAAGTCGTCGAAGAGTAGACGAGAGAAAGGTGTAAACTTTTTCTCTCAGAACTGCGCGAAAACTTGTATTCCGGCTCAAAACAACGGAGATACATCGTTTTAGATCGAAACTAGCAAGATTCACGAGCATCGATTTTACAAGTCGTCGAAGAGTAGACGAGAGAAAGGTGTAAACTTTTTCTCTCAGAACTGCGCGAAAACTTGTATTCCGGCTCAAAACAACGGGATACATCGTTTTAGATCGAAACTAGCAAGATTCACGAGCATCGATTTTACAAGTCGTCGAAGAGTAGACGAGAGAAAGGTGTAAACTTTTTCTCTCAGAACTGCGCGAAAACTTGTATTCCGGCTCAAAACAACGGGATACATCGTTTTAGATCGAAACTAGCAAGATTCACGAGCATCGATTTTACAAGTCGTCGAAGAGTAGACGAGAGAAAGGTGTAAACTTTTTCTCTCAGAACTGCGCGAAAACTTGTATTCCGGCTCAAAACAACGGGATACATCGTTTTAGATCGAAACTAGCAAGATTCACGAGCATCGATTTTACAAGTCGTCGAAGAGTAGACGAGAGAAAGGTGTAAACTTTTTCTCTCAGAACTGCGCGAAAACTTGTATTCCGGCTCAAAACAACGGGATACATCGTTTTAGATCGAAACTAGCAAGATTCACGAGCATCGATTTTACAAGTCGTCGAAGAGTAGACGAGAGAAAGGTGTAAACTTTTTCTCTCAGAACTGCGCGAAAACTTGTATTCCGGCTCAAAACAACGGGATACATCGTTTTAGATCGAAACTAGCAAGATTCACGAGCATCGATTTTACAAGTCGTCGAAGAGTAGACGAGAGAAAGGTGTAAACTTTTTCTCTCAGAACTGCGCGAAAACTTGTATTCCGGCTCAAAACAACGGGATACATCGTTTTAGATCGAAACTAGCAAGATTCACGAGCATCGATTTTACAAGTCGTCGAAGAGTAGACGAGAGAAAGGTGTAAACTTTTTCTCTCAGAACTGCGCGAAAACTTGTATTCCGGCTCAAAACAACGGGATACATCGTTTTAGATCGAAACTAGCAAGATTCACGAGCATCGATTTTACAAGTCGTCGAAGAGTAGACGAGAGAAAGGTGTAAATTTTTTCTCTCAGAACTGCACGAAAACTTGTATTCCGGCTCAAAACAACGGGATACATCGTTTTAGATCGAAACTAGCAAGATTCACGAGCATCGATTTTACAAGTCGTCGAAGAGTAGACGAGAGAAAGGTGTAAACTTTTTCTCTCAGAACTGCGCGAAAACTTGTATTACCGGCTCAAAACAACGGGATACATCGTTTTAGATCGAAACTAGCAAGATTCACGAGCATCGATTTTACAAGTCGTCGACGAGTAGACGAGAGAAAGGTGTAAACTTTTTCTCTCAGAACTGCGCGAAAACTTGTATTCCGGCTCAAAACAAAGGGATACATCGTTTTAGATCGAAACTAGCAAGATTCACGAGCATCGATTTTACAAGTCGTCGAAGAGTAGACGAGAGAAAGGTGTAAATTTTTTCTCTACGAACTTCGCGAAAACTTGTATTCCGGCTCAAAACAACGGGATACATCGTTTTAGATCGAAACTAGCAAGATTCACGAGCATCGATTTTACAAGTCGTCGAAGAGTAGACGAGAGAAAGGTGTAAACTTTTTCTCTCAGAACTGAGCGAAAACTTGTATTCCGGCTCAAAACAGCGGAATACATCGTTTTAGATCGAAACTAGCAAGATTCACGAGCATCGATTTTACAAGTCGTCGAAGAGTAGACGAGAGAAAGGTGTAAACTTTTTCTCTCAGAACTGCACGAAAACTTGTATTCCGGCTCAAAACAACGGGATACATCATTTTAGATCGAAACTAGCAAGATTCACGAGCATCGATTTTACAAGTCCTCGAAGAGTAGACGAGAGAAAGGTGTAAACTTTTTCTCTCAGAACTGCGCGAAAACTTGTATTCCGGCTCAAAACAACGGGATACATCGTTTTAGATCGAAACTAGCAAGATTCACGAGCATCGATTTTACAAGTCGTCGAAGAGTAGACGAGAGAAAGGTGTAAACTTTTTCTCTCAGAACTGCGCGAAAACTTGTATTCCGGCTCAAAACAACGGGATACATCGTTTTAGATCGAAACTAGCAAGATTCACGAGCATCGATTTTACAAGTCGTCGATGAGTAGACGAGAGAAAGGTGTAAACTTTTTCTCTCAGAACTGCGCGAAAACTTGTATTCCGGCTCAAAACAACGGGATACATCGTTTTAGATCGAAACTAGCAAGATTCACGAGCATCGATTTTACAAGTCGTCGAAGAGTAGACGAGAGAAAGGTGTAAACTTTTTCTCTCAGAACTGCGCGAAAACTTGTATTCCGGCTCAAAACAACGGGATACATCGTTTTAGATCGAAACTAGCAAGATTCACGAGCATCGATTTTACAAGTCGTCGACAGAGTAGACGAGAGAAAGGTGTAAACTTTTTCTCTCAGAACTGCGCGAAAACTTGTATTCCGGCTCAAAACAACGGGATACATCGTTTTAGATCGAAACTAGCAAGATTCACGAGCATCGATTTTACAAGTCGTCGAAGAGTAGACGAGAGAAAGGTGTAAACTTTTTCTCTCAGAACTGCACGAAAACTTGTATTCCGGCTCAAAACAACGGGATACATCGTTTTAGATCGAAACTAGCAAGATTCACGAGCATCGATTTTACAAGTCCTCGAAGAGTAGACGAGAGAAAGGTGTAAACTTTTTCTCTCAGAACTGCACGAAAACTTGTATTCCGGCTCAAAACAACGGGATACATCGTTTTAGATCGAAACTAGCAAGATTCACGAGCATCGATTTTACAAGTCGTCGAAGAGTAGACGAGAGAAAGGTGTAAACTTTTTCTCTCAGAACTGCGCGAAAACTTGTATACCGGCTCAAAAAAACGGGATACATCGTTTTAGATCGAAACTAGCAAGATTCACGAGCATCGATTTTACAAGTCGTCGAAGAGTAGACGAGAGAAAGGTGTAAACTTTTTCTCTCAGAACTGCGCGAAAACTTGTATTCCGGCTCAAAACAACGGGATACATCGTTTTAGATCGAAACTAGCAAGATTCACGAGCATCGATTTTACAAGTCGTCGAAGAGTAGACGAGAGAAAGGTGTAAACTTTTTCTCTCAGAACTGCGCGAAAACTTGTATTCCGGCTCAAAACAACGAGATACATCGTTTTAGATCGAAACTAGCAAGATTCACGAGCATCGATTTTACAAGTCGTCGAAGAGTAGACGAGAGAAAGGTGTAAACTTTTTCTCTCAGAACTGCGCGAAAACTTGTATTCCGGCTCAAAACAACGGGATACATCGTTTTAGATCGAAACTAGCAAGATTCACGAGCATCGATTTTACAAGTCGTCGAAGAGTAGACGAGAGAAAGGTGTAAACTTTTTCTCTCAGAACTGCACGAAAACTTGTATTCCGGCTCAAAACAACGGGATACATCGTTTTAGATCGAAACTAGCAAGATTCACGAGCATCGATTTTACAAGTCGTCGAAGAGTAGACGAGAGAAAGGTGTAAACTTTTTCTCTCAGAACTGCGCGAAAACTTGTATTACCGGCTCAAAACAACGGGATACATCGTTTTAGATCGAAACTAGCAAGATTCACGAGCATCGATTTTACAAGTCGTCGAAGAGTAGACGAGAGAAAGGTGTAAACTTTTTCTCTCAGAACTGCGCGAAAACTTGTATTCCGGCTCAAAACAACGGGATACATCGTTTTAGATCGAAACTAGCAAGATTCACGAGCATCGATTTTACAAGTCGTCGAAGAGTAGACGAGAGAAAGGTGTAAACTTTTTCTCTCAGAACTGCGCGAAAACTTGTATTCCGGCTCAAAACAACGGGATACATCGTTTTAGATCGAAACTAGCAAGATTCACGAGCATCGATTTTACAAGTCGTCGAAGAGTAGACGAGAGAAAGGTGTAAACTTTTTCTCTCAGAACTGCGCGAAAACTTGTATTCCGGCTCAAAACAACGGGATACATCGTTTTAGATCGAAACTAGCAAGATTCACGAGCATCGATTTTACAAGTCGTCGAAGAGTAGACGAGAGAAAGGTGTAAACTTTTTCTCTCAGAACTGCGCGAAAACTTGTATTCCGGCTCAAAACAACGGGATACATCGTTTTAGATCGAAACTAGCAAGATTCACGAGCATCGATTTTACAAGTCGTCGAAGAGTAGACGAGAGAAAGGTGTAAACTTTTTCTCTCAGAACTGCGCGAAAACTTGTATTCCGGCTCAAAACAACGGGATACATCGTTTTAGATCGAAACTAGCAAGATTCACGAGCATCGATTTTACAAGTCGTCGAAGAGTAGACGAGAGAAAGGTGTAAACTTTTTCTCTCAGAACTGCGCGAAAACTTGTATTCCGGCTCAAAACAACGGGATACATCGTTTTAGATCGAAACTAGCAAGATTCACGAGCATCGATTTTACAAGTCGTCGAAGAGTAGACGAGAGAAAGGTGTAAACTTTTTCTCTCAGAACTGCGCGAAAACTTGTATTCCGGCTCAAAACAACGGGATACATCGTTTTAGATCGAAACTAGCAAGATTCACGAGCATCGATTTTACAAGTCGTCGAAGAGTAGACGAGAGAAAGGTGTAAACTTTTTCTCTCAGAACTGCGCGAAAACTTGTATTCCGGCTCAAAACAACGGGATACATCGTTTTAGATCGAAACTAGCAAGATTCACGAGCATCGATTTTACAAGTCGTCGAAGAGTAGACGAGAGAAAGGTGTAAACTTTTTCTCTCAGAACTGCGCGAAAACTTGTATTCCGGCTCAAAACAACGGGATACATCGTTTTAGATCGAAACTAGCAAGATTCACGAGCATCGATTTTACAAGTCGTCGAAGAGTAGACGAGAGAAAGGTGTAAACTTTTTCTCTCAGAACTGCACGAAAACTTGTATTCCGGCTCAAAACAACGGGATACATCGTTTTAGATCGAAACTAGCAAGATTCACGAGCATCGATTTTACAAGTCGTCGAAGAGTAGACGAGAGAAAGGTGTAAACTTTTTCTCTCAGAACTGCGCGAAAACTTGTATTCCGGCTCAAAACAACGGGATACATCGTTTTAGATCGAAACTAGCAAGATTCACGAGCATCGATTTTACAAGTCGTCGAAGAGTAGACGAGAGAAAGGTGTAAACTTTTTCTCTCAGAACTGCGCGAAAACTTGTATTCCGGCTCAAAACAACGGGATACATCGTTTTAGATCGAAACTAGCAAGATTCACGAGCATCGATTTTACAAGTCGTCGAAGAGTAGACGAGAGAAAGGTGTAAACTTTTTCTCTCAGAACTGCGCGAAAACTTGTATTCCGGCTCAAAACAACGAGATACATCGTTTTAGATCGAAACTAGCAAGATTCACGAGCATCGATTTTACAAGTCCTCGAAGAGTAGACGAGAGAAAGGTGTAAACTTTTTCTCTCAGAACTGCGCGAAAACTTGTATTCCGGCTCAAAACAACGGGATACATCGTTTTAGATCGAAACTAGCAAGATTCACGAGCATCGATTTTACAAGTCGTCGAAGAGTAGACGAGAGAAAGGTGTAAACTTTTTCTCTCAGAACTGCGCGAAAACTTGTATTCCGGCTCAAAACAACGGGATACATCGTTTTAGATCGAAACTAGCAAGATTCACGAGCATCGATTTTACAAGTCGTCGAAGAGTAGACGAGAGAAAGGTGTAAACTTTTTCTCTCAGAACTGCGCGAAAACTTGTATTCCGGCTCAAAACAACGGAATACATCGTTTTAGATCGAAACTAGCAAGATTCACGAGCATCGATTTTACAAGTCGTCGAAGAGTAGACGAGAGAAAGGTGTAAACTTTTTCTCTCAGAACTGCGCGAAAACTTGTATTCCGGCTCAAAACAACGGGATACATCGTTTTAGATCGAAACTAGCAAGATTCACGAGCATCGATTTTACAAGTCGTCGAAGAGTAGACGAGAGAAAGGTGTAAACTTTTTCTCTCAGAACTGCGCGAAAACTTGTATTCCGGCTCAAAACAACGGGATACATCGTTTTAGATCGAAACTAGCAAGATTCACGAGCATCGATTTTACAAGTCGTCGAAGAGTAGACGAGAGAAAGGTGTAAACTTTTTCTCTCAGAACTGCGCGAAAACTTGTATTCCGGCTCAAAACAACGGGATACATCGTTTTAGATCGAAACTAGCAAGATTCACGAGCATCGATTTTACAAGTCGTCGAAGAGTAGACGAGAGAAAGGTGTAAACTTTTTCTCTCAGAACTGCGCGAAAACTTGTATTCCGGCTCAAAACAACGGGATACATCGTTTTAGATCGAAACTAGCAAGATTCACGGGCATCGATTTTACAAGTCGTCGAAGAGTAGACGAGAGAAAGGTGTAAACTTTTTCTCTCAGAACTGCGCGAAAACTTGTATTCCGGCTCAAAACAACGGGATACATCGTTTTAGATCGAAACTAGCAAGATTCACGAGCATCGATTTGTTTACAAGTCGTCGACAAGTAGACGAGAGAAAGGTGTAAACTTTTTCTCTCAGAACTGAGCGAAAACTTGTATTCCGGCTCAAAACAGCGGAATACATCGTTTTAGATCGAAACTAGCAAGATTCACGAGCATCGATTTTACAAGTCGTCGAAGAGTAGACGAGAGAAAGGTGTAAACTTTTTCTCTCAGAACTGCGCGAAAACTTGTATTCCGGCTCAAAACAACGGGATACATCGTTTTAGATCGAAACTAGCAAGATTCACGAGCATCGATTTTACAAGTCTTCGAAGAGTAGACGAGAGAAAGGTGTAAACTTTTTCTCTCAGAACTGCGCGAAAACTTGTATTCCGGCTCAAAACAACGGGATACATCGTTTTAGATCGAAACTAGCAAGATTCACGAGCATCGATTTTACAAGTCGTCGAAGAGTAGACGAGAGAAAGGTGTAAACTTTTTCTCTCAGAACTGCGCGAAAACTTGTATTCCGGCTCAAAACAACGGGATACATCGTTTTAGATCGAAACTAGCAAGATTCACGAGCATCGATTTTACAAGTCGTCGAAGAGTAGACGAGAGAAAGGTGTAAACTTTTTCTCTCAGAACTGCGCGAAAACTTGTATTCCGGCTCAAAACAACGGGATACATCGTTTTAGATCGAAACTAGCAAGATTCACGAGCATCGATTTTACAAGTCGTCGAAGAGTAGACGAGAGAAAGGTGTAAACTTTTTCTCTCAGAACTGCAGCGAAAACTTGTATTCCGGCTCAAAACAACGGGATACATCGTTTTAGATCGAAACTAGCAAGATTCACGAGCATCGATTTTACAAGTCGTCGAAGAGTAGACGAGAGAAAGGTGTAAACTTTTTCTCTCAGAACTGCGCGAAAACTTGTATTCCGGCTCAAAACAACGGGATACATCGTTTTAGATCGAAACTAGCAAGATTCACGAGCATCGATTTTACAAGTCGTCGAAGAGTAGACGAGAGAAAGGTGTAAACTTTTTCTCTCAGAACTGCGCGAAAACTTGTATTCCGGCTCAAAACAACGGGATACATCGTTTTAGATCGAAACTAGCAAGATTCACGAGCATCGATTTTACAAGTCGTCGAAGAGTAGACGAGAGAAAGGTGTAAACTTTTTCTCTCAGAACTGCGCGAAAACTTGTATTCCGGCTCAAAACAACGGGATACATCGTTTTAGATCGAAACTAGCAAGATTCACGAGCATCGATTTTACAAGTCGTCGAAGAGTAGACGAGAGAAAGGTGTAAACTTTTTCTCTCAGAACTGCGCGAAAACTTGTATTCCGGCTCAAAACAACGGAATACATCGTTTTAGATCGAAACTAGCAAGATTCACGAGCATCGATTTTACAAGTCGTCGAAGAGTAGACGAGAGAAAGGTGTAAACTTTTTCTCTCAGAACTGCGCGAAAACTTGTATTCCGGCTCAAAACAACGGGATACATCGTTTTAGATCGAAACTAGCAAGATTCACGAGCATCGATTTTACAAGTCGTCGAAGAGTAGACGAGAGAAAGGTGTAAACTTTTTCTCTCAGAACTGCGCGAAAACTTGTATTCCGGCTCAAAACAACGGGATACATCGTTTTAGATCGAAACTAGCAAGATTCACGAGCATCGATTTTACAAGTCGTCGAAGAGTAGACGAGAGAAAGGTGTAAACTTTTTCTCTCAGAACTGCGCGAAAACTTGTATTCCGGCTCAAAACAACGGGATACATCGTTTTAGATCGAAACTAGCAAGATTCACGAGCATCGATTTTACAAGTCGTCGAAGAGTAGACGAGAGAAAGGTGTAAACTTTTTCTCTCAGAACTGCGCGAAAACTTGTATTCCGGCTCAAAACAACGGGATACATCGTTTTAGATCGAAACTAGCAAGATTCACGAGCATCGATTTTACAAGTCGTCGAAGAGTAGACGAGAGAAAGGTGTAAACTTTTTCTCTCAGAACTGCGCGAAAACTTGTATTCCGGCTCAAAACAACGGGATACATCGTTTTAGATCGAAACTAGCAAGATTCACGAGCATCGATTTTACAAGTCGTCGAAGAGTAGACGAGAGAAAGGTGTAAACTTTTTCTCTCAGAACTGCGCGAAAACTTGTATTCCGGCTCAAAACAACGGGATACATCGTTTTAGATCGAAACTAGCAAGATTCACGAGCATCGATTTTACAAGTCGTCGAAGAGTAGACGAGAGAAAGGTGTAAACTTTTTCTCTCAGAACTGCGCGAAAACTTGTATTCCGGCTCAAAACAACGGGATACATCGTTTTAGATCGAAACTAGCAAGATTCACGAGCATCGATTTTACAAGTCGTCGAAGAGTAGACGAGAGAAAGGTGTAAACTTTTTCTCTCAGAACTGCGCGAAAACTTGTATTCCGGCTCAAAACAACGGGATACATCGTTTTAGATCGAAACTAGCAAGATTCACGAGCATCGATTTTACAAGTCGTCGAAGAGTAGACGAGAGAAAGGTGTAAACTTTTTCTCTCAGAACTGCGCGAAAACTTGTATTACGGCTCAAAACAACGAGATACATCGTTTTAGATCGAAACTCGCAAGATTCACGGGCATCGATTTTACAAGTCTTCGAAGAGTAGACGAGAGAAAGGTGTAAACTTTTTCTCTCAGAACTGCGCGAAAACTTGTATTCCGGCTCAAAACAACGGGATACATCGTTTTAGATCGAAACTAGCAAGATTCACGAGCATCGATTTGTTTACAAGTCGTCGACAAGTAGACGAGAGAAAGGTGTAAACTTTTTCTCTCAGAACTGAGCGAAAACTTGTATTCCGGCTCAAAACAGCGGAATACATCGTTTTAGATCGAAACTAGCAAGATTCACGAGCATCGATTTTACAAGTCGTCGAAGAGTAGACGAGAGAAAGGTGTAAACTTTTTCTCTCAGAACTGCGCGAAAACTTGTATTCCGGCTCAAAACAACGGGATACATCATTTTAGATCGAAACTAGCAAGATTCACGAGCATCGATTTTACAAGTCCTCGAAGAGTAGACGAGAGAAAGGTGTAAACTTTTTCTCTCAGAACTGCACGAAAACTTGTATTCCGGCTCAAAACAACGGGATACATCGTTTTAGATCGAAACTAGCAAGATTCACGAGCATCGATTTTACAAGTCGTCGAAGAGTAGACGAGAGAAAGGTGTAAACTTTTTTTCTCAGAACTGCGCGAAAACTTGTATTCCGGCTCAAAACAACGGGATACATCGTTTTAGATCGAAACTAGCAAGATTCACGAGCATCGATTTTACAAGTCGTCGAAGAGTAGACGAGAGAAAGGTGTAAACTTTTTCTCTCAGAACTGCGCGAAAACTTGTATTCCGGCTCAAAACAACGGGATACATCGTTTTAGATCGAAACTAGCAAGATTCACGAGCATCGATTTTACAAGTCCTCGAAGAGTAGACGAGAGAAAGGTGTAAACTTTTTCTCTCAGAACTGCGCGAAAACTTGTATTCCGGCTCAAAAAAACGGGATACATCGTTTTAGATCGAAACTAGCAAGATTCACGAGCATCGATTTTACAAGTCGTCGAAGAGTAGACGAGAGAAAGGTGTAAACTTTTTCTCTCAGAACTGCGCGAAAACTTGTATTCCGGCTCAAAACAACGGGATACATCGTTTTAGATCGAAACTAGCAAGATTCACGAGCATCGATTTTACAAGTCCTCGAAGAGTAGACGAGAGAAAGGTGTAAACTTTTTCTCTCAGAACTGCGCGAAAACTTGTATTCCGGCTCAAAACAACGGGATACATCGTTTTAGATCGAAACTAGCAAGATTCACGAGCATCGATTTTACAAGTCGTCGAAGAGTAGACGAGAGAAAGGTGTAAACTTTTTCTCTCAGAACTGCGCGAAAACTTGTATTCCGGCTCAAAACAACGGGATACATCGTTTTAGATCGAAACTAGCAAGATTCACGAGCATCGATTTTACAAGTCGTCGAAGAGTAGACGAGAGAAAGGTGTAAACTTTTTCTCTCAGAACTGCGCGAAAACTTGTATTCCGGCTCAAAACAACGGGATACATCGTTTTAGATCGAAACTAGCAAGATTCACGAGCATCGATTTTACAAGTCGTCGAAGAGTAGACGAGAGAAAGGTGTAAACTTTTTCTCTCAGAACTGCGCGAAAACTTGTATTCCGGCTCAAAACAACGGGATACATCGTTTTAGATCGAAACTAGCAAGATTCACGAGCATCGATTTTACAAGTCGTCGAAGAGTAGACGAGAGAAAGGTGTAAACTTTTTCTCTCAGAACTGCGCGAAAACTTGTATTCCGGCTCAAAACAACGGGATACATCGTTTTAGATCGAAACTAGCAAGATTCACGAGCATCGATTTTACAAGTCGTCGAAGAGTAGACGAGAGAAAGGTGTAAACTTTTTCTCTCAGAACTGCGCGAAAACTTGTATTCCGGCTCAAAACAACGGGATACATCGTTTTAGATCGAAACTAGCAAGATTCACGAGCATCGATTTTACAAGTCTTCGAAGAGTAGACGAGAGAAAGGTGTAAACTTTTTCTCTCAGAACTGCGCGAAAATTTGTATTCCGGCTCAAAACAACGGGATACATCGTTTTAGATCGAAACTAGCAAGATTCACGAGCATCGATTTTACAAGTCGTCGACGAGTAGACGAGAGAAAGGTGTAAACTTTTTCTCTCAGAACTGCGCGAAAACTTGTATTCCGGCTCAAAACAACGGGATACATCGTTTTAGATCGAAACTAGCAAGATTCACGAGCATCGATTTTACAAGTCGTCGACGAGTAGACGAGAGAAAGGTGTAAACTTTTTCTCTCAGAACTGAGCGAAAACTTGTATTCCGGCTCAAAACAGCGGAATACATCGTTTTAGATCGAAACTAGCAAGATTCACGAGCATCGATTTTACAAGTCGTCGAAGAGTAGACGAGAGAAAGGTGTAAACTTTTTCTCTCAGAACTGCGCGAAAACTTGTATTCCGGCTCAAAACAACGGGATACATCGTTTTAGATCGAAACTAGCAAGATTCACGAGCATCGATTTTACAAGTCGTCGAAGAGTAGACGAGAGAAAGGTGTAAACTTTTTCTCTCAGAACTGCGCGAAAACTTGTATTCCGGCTCAAAACAACGGATACATCGTTTTAGATCGAAACTAGCAAGATTCAGGAGCATCGATTTTACAAGTCGTCGAAGAGTAGACGAGAGAAAGGTGTAAACTTTTTCTCTCAGAACTGCGCGAAAACTTGTATTCCGGCTCAAAACAACGGGATACATCGTTTTAGATCGAAACTAGCAAGATTCACGAGCATCGATTTTACAAGTCGTCGAAGAGTAGACGAGAGAAAGGTGTAAACTTTTTCTCTCAGAACTGCGCGAAAACTTGTATTCCGGCTCAAAACAACGGGATACATCGTTTTAGATCGAAACTAGCAAGATTCACGAGCATCGATTTTACAAGTCGTCGAAGAGTAGACGAGAGAAAGGTGTAAACTTTTTCTCTCAGAACTGCGCGAAAACTTGTATTCCGGCTCAAAACAACGGGATACATCGTTTTAGATCGAAACTAGCAAGATTCACGAGCATCGATTTTACAAGTCGTCGAAGAGTAGACGAGAGAAAGGTGTAAACTTTTT
>JARKHS020017523.1:0-55914 GCA_030143305.2 Amblyomma americanum | reverse complement strand
ACTCGTTTTTTCGCATCTGTTTTCACCGAAGAAGAGAATTCTAGCATCCCGTATGTACCAGATGTTGGTTACCCCTACATGGCACCAGTTGACATTACACTCGATGGCATAGTACACCTGATAAATAACCTTAAAGTATCCTCTTCCTTTGGTGTTGATGAAATTAATTAAAAAATACTGATAAATACGATTTCTGTCTCCAGCATCCTCTTAATTCATATTTTTATGTAGTGAATATCTACTAGCAAGCTGCCCTCCAATTGGAAAATAGGAAAGGTTGTAAAGGTTTTCAAAAGTGGCAACAAACACTCGCACGAAAACTACCGGCCCATCTCACTTACCTGCATCTGTTGCAAGATGCTTGAACACATTTTTGCATCGCACATCTACAATCCCCTGGAATCTAATTATGTTTTTTCACTAAGCAGCATGGTTTCAGAAAAGGCTTTTCCTTTGAGACACAGTTATTTGAGTTTACAACCGACCTACACTTCAACATGAACAGAAACTCACAAACTGATTGCATCTTTTTGGACTTTGCCAAAGGTTTGATAGGATAGCACATTGCCGAATAATATCTAAATTTTCTGCGCTCAAATTAGATTCTTTAACTCTGTCATGAATCCGCAATTTTCTTTCTAATTGCCAGCAGTTCACCGTTGTTAATAACTATTCCTCTCCTCTCTCACATTACATCGGGCGTGCCGCAAGGAAGCGTCCCTGGTCCATTGCTCTTCTTAATTTACATTAATGACCTGCCAGTAAGCATCTCATCTTAGATACGCATATTTGCTAACGACTGCTTTATTTATCGACCAATAAACAGTACTAACGACCACTTTGCTCTTCAAAGTGACCTCGATCGCATTAACAACTGGTGTAAAACGTGGCTAATGACCTTAAACATTTCTAAGTGTAAGATCATTTCTTTTAGCCGAAAATCAGTCAATTCGGATTTTTCCTACCACATTAATAACAATACATTGGCTCAGACTACGCAGTATAAGTATCTAGGCGCCCATCTTTCACCACCATTCTTGGGCTCTACACATAAGCACCATTTTCGCTAATGCTTCTAGGTCACTAGGTTTCCTTCGCCGTAACCTGAAATGCACTACCCCTAACGTGTGTAAACAAACCTAGATTACTTTTGTCAGACCGCAGCTAGAATACGCTTCATCCATATGGTCATCTCATCAAAAATATCTCATAGAGAAGTTGGAAGCTGTCCAGAATAGGGCTTGTCGTTTCATTTCGCAAAATTACAGTTTTCAGTCCAGTGTATACCAACTAAAGAACGAAATTTCGCTCCATCCGTTGCAAACTCGTCGCGACATTGCCCTTTTATCAATCTTTCACAAATACGTCCATGCCACTGATTCACCGCCAGCAGGTCTACAACATCCCTCCTACTTATTAAATAGATTACATAATAACAACACCTATTCCTGCATTTATGGCAACACCCATAATTTCATCTCATCACTCCCGCGTGCCATCCGTCTCTGGAATGAGTTTCCGGACTGCTTCGCCCTGCAGGGTTATCATGACACATTTCGCAAACATCTACTCAAGCACTTCATTGATAACGATTAGCACGTCATTTACATTGTCACGATTAATATAATTTCGTTTTCAGCTGTATATATATATATATATATATATATATATATATATATATATATATATATATATATATATATATATATATATATAATATATATATATATATATATCTTGGAGCAGCTCCTAGAAGTCAAACGCATCTACGCTAGTTTCATCCTGCCTAGGTCTGTGAACCGACGTCGGCGGGCTCGAAACCAAACTTTGGTTCGTCGTTGTAACAGAGAAGCAAGCACCTTCAATGCCCTTCTACGCAATCACTGCCGCAAATGACGACACGTCTTCTCCGCTGACCATGGATTGGAGTGGCTGCCCCCGTCCCGTGTCCTCGCTGCTGACGGACTCCACCCCAGCTTCGAGGGAGTAGCGCTGATAGCGAGTCGCCTCCGGAGGCTTTGCTTCGTGCCTCCCAACAACCATTCTTCGCCTTCTTGGTGCGATACGGCCTTTGTCAGTTCTGCTGAGAATGATACTAGCTCAGCTGCCCCTCAGTCATTGCCTGGTGTCCTTTTGGGACACGGTGCAACCAATCATGGGCAGCTGGATTCAACACAATTCTGGCCCTCTGCCTTGCGCGGCCTTCCCCCGCAAAGTGGCCCTGCACTACCCGCTGTGTCCATAAATGTTGCGCCTGTTGAACCACCGTGTTTGTCATCGTCTGTGGCTACGTCCATTACAGCGGGTCCTTCAAACCTGGAGACGGAAGCCGTTTCGGCCCAACTCCGCGTAAACGACCGCGAGCAAATCGTACCTCGACTCACGATTCCGAGCCATTCAGCCCTTCTCCTCTTCGTCGAACGTCTAGCTCCACTCGACCCCCTTCCTACCTGTCGTCTAGAGCTCCTACCACCACCACCTGTGCCCCTCTAGGTCCTGCGCTTCACCCGTTCGCAAGCCACGCCGATGTGTCCAGGTTGCCTACACAAAACTGACTAGGCCCTAAGCATTCTTCTTGTACGACCCTTTCTGAAGGGTAGCGGATCGGGCTAGTTGGTGCAGATTTGTTTCTGTTGGCATGAATAGCAATTTTCTACGGGCTCGTAAAGTAGTTGAGAAGAGCGTCCGCTCCAATCTACATGTGTCTAGTTTAAAGACGTACCTAGCTGCGTCCATTGCTCCTAAAGGCCTCACCATTATGAAGAAGCTTGCCGTAGATCTGTCATCTTGTCAATCGTGCTAAATGGAATCATACGCTCAAGAAAGCCTCCTTAGAACTTACCCGTATTGTCGCGTGTCACTATGACCATTATGCTAAGTCACTGCTAAACACAGAGAACAAGCTCCTTTCTCAGTCCAGATTGTCGGATCAAGAAATCTCGTTGTTAAACACATACCGTCAAAAGAAAGAAGATGAAATCGGCGCGGTGAAAGCAAAAAAAAAAACTCCTTCGTGATGATGTTCCCATGCCTGAGTCCTCGCAAGCTCTGACAAGCGATGAAACAACCGTAAGGACATCAAAAGCCCAGCACATTCCCATAACATAATCTTTCCAGTAGCTTATCCAGTGAAGAGATTAGTGCTTTGTCACGAGGGTTGAATCTGTCCCAGCACTGGTGGTTTTGATGAATTTCAGCTTTTGAAAGGCTTAGAGAATTTCACTAGAAATCTGCAACTACGAGAGTACTTTTACGATTGACCCGCCCCAACCAGAGCGACTAGCCACTCGGGTTCAAATAAACGGTGGATACCTCCCAGCCAGCGCGATCGATGCCTTGACCTTTACATAAAGCACTTCAAAATGACATACTGGATGCCTACAACAGGCAACGTCAATTTAAACAGATTATTTCAGCAGATGAAAGCAATGCGATTAAAAAATTGGCGAACAACACCGACATAGTAATCAAGCCCGCCGATAAAGGTGGTGCGATCGTCATTAAGAACATGAACGACTACGTCTCGGAGGCTCACAGGCGTTTGGCTGATTCTATGGTCTATAAGAAACTGGAAATTGATCCCACTGAACAGTTCAATTCCATAATTAAAGAAGAGATTGAAAACCTAAAACTATGTAAAGAAAAAAGAATAACTGATGACGACAAGCGCTCCATTCTTCCACTAAGCCCAATTTCAGGCAGATTCTATCTGTTGCCGAAGGTACACAAGCCTGACGTCTCTGGACGACCAGTTTTATCAGGCATAGGAACAATAACAGAAAACCTTTCCCGCTTTTTTTGATTACCTGATCGGCCATATCCCCTCTACATTTTCGTCTTATATAAAAGACAGCAACCACTTTTTACGCGACAATGCTGACCTTCATATCCCTAGCGACTCTCTTCTCGTTACCTTAGAGGTGTGTTCGTTGTACACAAACATGCCACAAGAGGACACCATTCAATCCGTAAAACAAATCTATGAAACTTTATGCATTAACAATCGTGTCGATGGCGGAACCCTTGCTGCTTTGCTGAAATTATTCCTTGAGCTTAACAAATTTGAATTTAATAACGCTCATTATGTTCAAATCAACGGCACGTCGATGGATAGAAAAATCGGTCCTAATTATGCGAATATATTCATCGGTGTATTAAAAAACAACTTTTTGTCCGGTCACTCACCCAAGCTTTTTTATTATACACGCTAATAGACGACATATTCCTATATAGGAGCATGGCGAGCCTGAACTACTTTCTTTTATCGCTGCTTTTAACGACGTGCATAATTCAATATCATTTTCGCACGCTTACTCAACTGATCGTATTAACTTTCTGGACGTGACAGTATTCCTACGTGATGGCAAACTAGTTACGACGCTCTACAAGAAACCCACTGACAGAAACCGGTACCTTCACTTCCATAATAGTCACGCAAAGCACTGCAAGACCAGTATTCCCTACGGCCAAGCATTCCACTACAAACGGATCTGCTCTGACCAATCTGATTTCAACCATAACTGCATGGCCCTGAAAAAGGCATTAACGCAACAAAAGTACCCCGCTTCACTAATCGACGACGTGTTTGCACGTGCGGACCAGCATGACCGAAGAGCGCTCTTGGACACATCCCATCGCCCTGACTTAGTTCAGCAAACCAACTTGATACTAACTCATTCACCTTCTATTCCTAACGTCACCGGCATTCTTCGCAAGCAACATAACATCATCGAACAAAGCTAACGCCTTAAACTGATATTCCCAGACCTCAATAACACTTCTGTTGGGCCTTGTTGATGCATGGTGCAGTTTGTTGCGCCAGTCCTCGTGTTTCTCCCGAATATGTGGTTCGTCTAATAGTTTGCGCCCATCGTTCATCTGTATTCCAAGACCAGCCCAGAGTAGTCTATAGACGGTAAAAAAAATCCACTTGACTTGTTCACTTCTTCAAGAATTCCACACCATGTCTCGAAAGGCTACCGCCCAAGTAATATGCCAAGATGCAGAATCTCCGTTATACGACTACCTCACTAACAGTTAGCAGCACCGCTTCTATCAGATAAGATTTAATGGCACTTTTTGCTGCGACACTTCAAACGTAATCTATCTATTGGAGTGCTCTGTATGCAACAAGCAGTGCATAGGGCAAACCGAAACTTCCTTGCTTTTACGCTTCAACAACCACAAGGCTCACTGAACCTCTCTCCCCACCCTTCCACTATCTAAACAGGTCAGAATTCCCGGTCACTCATTCGACAAAATAAGAGTTACCATTTTACAATCAGGCTTTAGGACACATCATGATAGAGAAACCCGTGAGTCATATCTCATTTTCAAATTTGATACTGTTTCTGCTGGTTTAAAAGAAAGTCCTGGTCTACTATCTGTCTGCCCCCGCTAACAATTTTGCTGACCACATGTGTGTGCCAATTTTTAAATTACCGCTTTTTTTTCGTGCCTTTCATTGTCAATCCTGATTGAATCCACGCAGCCACATGCTTTCTGTACTTTGCTCGTAGTCGTTATAAGTTTTTGATATTTTGAGAGTTGCTGGCTTAAAAGCCTCCTATCTACAACAATATTGTTCACTCTGACGAAGGCCAGACCACGGCCGAAACGTTAGTAATAAAGTGCTTTTCGCCAGTGCCCTCTTCTTACAAGCTATATATATATATATATATATATATATATATATATATATATATATATATATATATATATATATATATATATATATATATATATATATATATATTTATGAAGGGAGCCAACAGTCACCGAAACAAAGGTGCATAGGGGAACGTTAATTTTTTTTTTTTTATTAATGCGTTACGCTTATCAGTGGGATAATAATACTAAGATTAATAAATCGCTTAAAGAAAATTACTTATAAAACAGCAGAAAAAACAACCATGCCGCCGGTGGGATCCGAACCACGACCTCCGAATATCGCGTCCGGTGCTCTTACCAACTGAGCTACGGCGACGGCTGTCCAACCTGCTGCTCTCGTGGGTATTTATGTTTACTGGGTGTAAGCGAGCCTTGAGAGTGTTCACCAGCGCCACCCTCGACCATAGCGGCGGACGTAGCACGTCCTCTAATACCGCGAGCGTGACGTAGAACGTCATCTAACGGTGAGGGCGGAAACTGTGCGAGAGCCCTCTTATGCTACCTGTGGCATCAAGACTGCCAGAACCGAGACCCTCGTTAAGCTATTAGCAGACAAGTTAAAGGAAATGAGGGGCCCGTTTGACAAATTTATGAAGGGAGCCAACAGTCACCGAAACAAAGGTGCATAGGGGAACGTTAATTTTTTTTTTTTTATTAATGCGTTACGCTTATCAGTGGGATAATAATACTAAGATTAATAAATCGCTTAAAGAAAATTACTTATAAAGCAGCAGAAAAAACAACCATGCCGCCGGTGGGATCCGAACCCACGACCTCCGAATATCGCGTCCGGTGCTCTTACCAACTGAGCTACGGCGACGGCTGTCCAACCTGCTGCTCTCGTGGGTATTTATGTTTACTGGGTGTAAGCGAGCCTTGAGAGTGTTCACCAGCGCCACCCTCGACCATAGCGGCGGACGTAGCACGTCCTCTAATACCGCGAGCGTGACGTAGAACGTCATCTAACGGTGAGGGCGGAAACTGTGCGAGAGCCCTCTTATGCTACCTGTGGCATCAAGACTGCCAGAACCGAGACCCTCGTTAAGCTATTAGCAGACCACGAGAGCAGCAGGTTGGACAGCCGTCGCCGTAGCTCAGTTGGTAAGAGCACCGGACGCGATATTCGGAGGTCGTGGGTTCGGATCCCACCGGCGGCATGTTGTTTTTTCTGCTGCTTTATAAGTAATTTTCTTTAAGCGATTTATTAATCTTAGTATTATTATCCCACTGATAAGCGTAACGCATTAATAAAAAAAAAAATTAACGTTCCCCTATGCACCTTTGTTTCGGTGACTGTTGGCTCCCTTCATAAATTTGTCAAACGGGCCCCTCATTTCCTTTAACTTGTCTGCTAATAGCTTAACGAGGGTCTCGGTTCTGGCAGTCTTGATGCCACAGGTAGCATAAGAGGGCTCTCGCACAGTTTCCGCCCTCACCGTTAGATGACGTTCTACGTCACGCTCGCGGTATTAGAGGACGTGCTACGTCCGCCGCTATGGTCGAGGGTGGCGCTGGTGAACACTCTCAAGGCTCGCTTACACCCAGTAAACATAAATACCCACGAGAGCAGCAGGTTGGACAGCCGTCGCCGTAGCTCAGTTGGTAAGAGCACCGGACGCGATATTCGGAGGTCGTGGGTTCGGATCCCACCGGCGGCATGGTTGTTTTTTCTGCTGCTTTATAAGTAATTTTCTTTAAGCGATTTATTAATCTTAGTATTATTATCCCACTGATAAGCGTAACGCATTAATAAAAAAAAAAAAAATTAACGTTCCCCTATGCACCTTTGTTTCGGTGACTGTTGGCTCCCTTCATAAATTTGTCAAACGGGCCCCTCATTTCCTTTAACTTGTCTGCTAATATATATATATATATATATATATATATATATATATATGGTGTGCCGGAGCCGCGGTCGGCTGCTGCGATATGGAGAGCGAGGAGTCGGCTAAGGTCATGGAGGAAGAAAAAAACTAGGAGGGAGCATGACGTCACGCGCTCAGCCTCTGTAAGCCATCCTCCTCTGACGCCGCTGCCGAGTGCCCTTTTGCGCTCTGACTCTTGGGAGATAGGCCCTCCACAGTTACGAGACTGCCAAACAGCTTGGATCGCGGTGCTTTTGTAGCGATAGCTACATTACGGTAGCATTCCGAGCCTTCGGCGTGGCTGCGCCGTGGCGGTGGCGGCGCCTCCACGCTGTTGCTTGGTTGGACACGTGGCGCGGAGCAGCTGCCGGCGGCGCGGCGCCGTGGCTGATCACGTTGTTCGTCACGTGGCTGGTCACGTGACCAAGTTCCACTCGGCCAGCTGTAGCTATCGTGTCACTCCAGGTTTAACCAGAGCTTAACCACCGCCAATTTTTTAGTCTGACGCAACACAACGAGAAAGCGACAGCGAAATCCGGCTAAGAGCTACCGCTGCCTTGTCACGTGAGGGCCTATTTCCCATGATGTTTTCTATTTTATTTTTTTATGACCAGGCTTCAAGATTATGACGTTACGCTCGCTCCTAGCTTTTTTTACTCCATGGCTAATATGAAGGAAGCCAGGCTTCGCAGTCGGAATGAAACAAGGAGGAGGCGGCGAGCTGAAGAAACCGTAGAGGAACGTGCTGAATGTCTCGACTAGCGTCGTAATGACGACGCGGATAGACGAGGCCGCTTAACTTCCGACAGCGAATCTACGAGGGTGGAGGACGATGCGTCGAGTTCTGCGTCTTTAAAGAAAGCCAGGCTTAGGAGACGTGATGAAACGAGGAGGGGGCAGCCAGCCGAAGAGACCGAAGAGACCGACAAGCGACGTAAGAATACCATACACGCCCGCGCGCTCTTACGCACGCTCGTGCGCTGCCCATCGCTCTGCTGGAGAGGGCTTCCCAGCGGGCGTAAGCTTTGCTCCGGGAAAACGCTGGCCGGCCCAGCGATGTGCGCATGCGCAGTGGCGTCTGCGCTCATCCGCTCCGCTCCGCTGGCCGCAAAAACGCCGAGTTAAAACTCTCTATTCAAGATGGCAGCCGTCAACGCAAGCACCGGCGCTGCTCCGTTGTCGATATCGACTAGGCCCGTTTACAAGCTAAGAAAGCCCGGCGATGTTTCACAGCTGAGGAAGACTTGTGACTTTTGCGTGGGGTGGCAGCGACCAGGCCGTCTGGAGATGACCATAAGTGGATCGAAGTTGTGCGAATCGTGAACCACGCGTTGGGCCGCGAACTTACGCTGAGTGGAGCAAAATACCGCGTGGATTTACCTATCGGATGCTGGCGACAGCAGAACACCAAGAACCTTAAAAGGTGAGTTTTATTTCCGCACAACTGAAACGCCGGGCACACTGATAGGCAGTCGTTAATTTGACGTGCATGCTCTTTTCACATTATTCAGGTCTGGTACTTAAGAGCAATACGCGGAGAAAGAGCAAATTCTTCAAGACCTCTCCGACTACGTTCCGACGATCAACTATGAGCCGAGGATAACCCCAAGAAGGGGGGGCATTTTGAACAGAAAACGGCCCGCAACACCTGAGTGTTCAGCTTCCGTGTCCCTAACGGGTCCACGGTAAGGTGAAACTTTGGTGCAGGAATAGACTGGCTGCCGACCGAAGTTGCGAAACTGAATCAACGCATGGTAGGTCTTACCATGTGGGCGTCTAGCCTTGCATGTTCTAGGTTTTGATTTTCTCTGCTGAAATATAAAAGCGCTTATGAGTGGTATTTATTGCGGGTATTCTAGGCCCTGTAATTAAAATCGATGAGTCAGAGCAGTTGAGTGGCTGAGCTTTTCATATTGAAAGTCTTTAGAGCTCACTTCACTCCTTACTGCGAACGTCCTTATTGTGTCGATCGGGGTCTACTTCTTCGGCGAGGTTGCGGTGTTCGTAGCAGCGTCTTTTCGCTGTCTGGTGCGGTCCGGCAGTTTCCCGAACTCAGGCTCCTCTCCCTGGAGACGTCGGCTAGCTCGCTGAGCTGCTGGCTCGTCCTCGGGTGCGAGCGCTGAGGGCTGGCTTCACGACTTGAAGGGGGCGTCCGGAACATGGAAGGCTTCCCCGCACCTCCACCAGATGTCACGTAGTGGTGACGGCAGTCGAAGCAGCGATGAAGACGGACAAATGGGCTTCTAAAAGAACTGTTTATTGGGCTGACTTGCACCCAAAATGGACTGAATCACTTGGCGGCGAAGCGACAAGCGTGCTCGGCGGTCGTCGAACAGAATGCCCGCCGCTGTCGGCCATGCTCAATTTAAAGCTGATAGCGAACTTTCGAGATAAAGCGTGCAAGGTTACTAGAACATTCCGGAACAACGTAGAATCAACTCTGCCTGGCTGCGATCAATGGAGATAAATTTAGTCGCGTCTTGCGTCGCAAGGAAAGCGATAAGGTGGTGTGGCGGCAGATTTGAAAAACGAACACTGCAAATATTCGCGGCAATATATAGTGTGAAATTATGATTCGCCAGAATAAATATACTATAGAGGATGGCGAGAAAATTAAAACAGCACTCTATTTATTTTGTGCGCCATTTATTCAATCACTGCTCTTCTTAATCCCTTAGTGGACAAAGAATAGACAAAAAAGACCCGTGCAAGAATTACGCTATGCTCTTATAAGGCTATATTTCAGGCATGTCAAAAAAATTTTTAACAGTGAAAAATAAGGAAGCAGACAAAATAAGAGTTCCACGCGATGAAGAATGTCAATAACTTAGAAAAAGTTTTGCTTTAATTACAGAGTTAGGAATATCCTGAAAACAGTACTCGAAGATAACACAATCTAATTTCCTGCCCATCATTCAGGATCATAACGACGTCTAGGGATTCTTAAGTGAACAGACAGCTAAAAGTCTCCTTTTCCTTCTACTTCCCTATTGTTCTGTGATACATGCTCATCTCTTCAGCGTATGTTTCTCCACACTGATTTCGTCCAACGTAAACATCTGAAACAGGCTGCATGCAGATCTTTTCCATTGTCTTAAAACACGTTGTCTCGTTATTTGCATGAGCGTCGTCATGCCCCCACAAGGCACACAAAGGTTGTCCTGCAAAAAAAAAAAAGACATCCTTCCTCAGCAATCAGTATACTCTTTGAAGTACAACAAAGGATACATTACTCATTTTCGTTCGTAATACGTTATGCACATCGCGCAATTCCCAATGTTGCTAGTAGGAATGCTATCTTTCCTTGCATTCCAGAAAGCTACCCTTGTCAGAATATAATTCATGCAATAGAACTCGACGCTGAATAATATGAGTGCCCCGGTGAGCTTTTTTTCTCCGGGCTCTATTAGCGAAGCAGAAAGCACAACCTAAATTAATTGTTCTTATCGTTGCCCGGAAAATTTCTAGAAATTGACAAAACGGGATCGAAGGTTCTCATGAACATTATACCAATCTACATTGTCGTACTCTAACTGCAGATTGTAACTTATTGGATCGACAGAAACGGGTTATTAAAGACGTGTAGCATGGACTAACGCCGTTCGGATCATCAGCTATAGGCTCAGAAACAATCTTCTGCGTGCTTCCTTCGTTCGGTTCGCTGGGGTGTCAACAGAAAGTGCATGAATTTTACACCGTGCATAGAAAGTACAGAGGCTCTTAGGCGGGATGCCGATTGTGGAAATGTTAGTGTCATACGAAATTTGCGATTTCTGTCTTGTAAACTGGAGACCCTGTATCAAGAATACGCAGCAAGCATGTGTGGTGCAGCCGCTACTTATGACGAGCCATTCGTAACTGATCCAAACCATTGCCATATTAAGGCGCCGAGTAGTGTGTAGCGTCGGCTACAAAAGCGCTATATGGTACGGCCCATCGAGACCGACAAGCGGATTCAGGCTCTTGTAGCAATTTCTCCAGAGAGAAATAGACTACAGGGCATAAAGGCTCCGTTAGCATAGAAGGGTAGATTGTCTCTAAGGAGCCTAAGACGGGCTCTCATAAAGAGAAGCGCGAGTAGTGCAGAGATCGTGTAAAAAATTTTATTCATTTAAAACATTCTTCTGAACGTGTCGTTCCTGCACTCCATAAGGCCCGTAATTTGAAATTGAATAAGCGTCGAACGACACAAAGAATTGTTGAGGGGCCAAGAACTACACAAGAAACATCGTACAGCGGAACATACACAGGCCGCTTTGATAACTCAACAATACCGGATCAGATAACGAGGAAATTCAACATGAAAATCGAGGCTCATTCACCCCATTTCCACCGCCACTGATTATATCCACTGCTCAATTCCTCTGCATAGACCAACTATGACAACCTAGCTTAATATCTCCGACATAAATTGGTCGGTTTTCCGAGCTCGAAATTTAGCGTTTCTTCAGCTATAACTAATAACAATACTTTTGCCACACCTCAAGCTCGTTCCATGTCCGCACCCGCTCCTAAGACAATCGGAACTACGTAATAACGTCAGTGATATACCCGAAAGAATGAATAGTAAAGCAGGTTTACAAAGGCATGCAAAATGCAACTTAAGCCAAAGTTTCTGTACATAAAATAAAGTGCAAGGGGTTGAAATTACTCCCATAATAAATCAAATTAACAAAGTGATTTTGTGTTCTCATGCATGTCACAATAATTTATAAGGAATGCGCTCACCTCTTATGAAATAACTGAGCTTCACAACAACGCATGTTGGAGTAGCGGCCATGACTTCATAGCTCTCTTGTAGCCCAAATGGTAGATCTCTGGAAACTGTAACAGCACACACTAGGTTCAAGAGAAACGCGAGTTGCAAAAGTCAAACCTTGCAGCTCTTGTCCGATGTTCTACTAAATTTCGAGGTCTATATCCTTTACCGTCACAAACACTCCTTTAAAAATCTCGCGCAGTTGTTAACTACGGTAGAAGTGCTTGAACAGTAAAATAAATCTAACAAAGAAGAAAACAATCTTCAAGCGCAACGTTTTTTTTTTCACTTTGTAAGCAACAGTTAAAAAAGACTGTTGTCTATTTATTTTTAGTGTAAAATTAGCTCTTTTGAAATGCTGCTTGAATTTAGCAGCATGACTACACTCGTTAACCGCTTTTGCGACAAACGAAAACTGCAAAAAGTATATAGAACATGCCTGGAGCTTAACTACTCGTAGAACCTTCGCCGAGAAAGTCGCTTCAAATAATTCGCGCAGTTCTGAAATGTGAAGAAAACACTTGCAAGTAGGGGTATTCATTCCGCAATTTCATTTTGTCTATTATAATAAGCGCGTTGAGGAAGGCGCTTTTGCGAGCTGTTTTTATAGAGCTCGGCCTCTAGTGCATGAATATATTCTTGTTCTCCCGTTTTTTCTCCACAGACTGGAATGAAACTTTGTGCAGTGCTTGCGAAATGCCAAGAAATTTATTGATAAAGAATGTCTAATGGCAGATTTTCTTTAAATATTCAGCCTTTTTCGCGCGTTTTGGTCAGCGATGTTTGACCTTGCTGTATTTCGTAACATTGTTGAAAACAGGGCTAAACTATTTAGAAGATTGTTAAAAATGGTGATTATCAAAGTGAATTGCTGTTGTGTGTTTATTGTGATATTGCGCATTATACTTTGAATTCTATTTAAGGGTGGCACATCTACCGCTCACTTATTTACTCGAATTGTACTTTTTATCATAGTCCACATTCAGTGGGACGTCTATACGCTAGCTGGCGAAGGAAATCTACATTTTTTTCCGCGCTCGGGAGGCACTGAACTAGAGCGCGCTCTAATAATCCTGTTCACACGAGGGGTTTCTGAAAACAATTCTGTATACTGGTCGCTCACATATGAAAAATAGAAATATAGGTGCATGCTGGAGCTCGAAATCTCCAGTCACAGGGACTTCCATGGGAACCCTGGTCACGTTGATTTAAATAGAATTGAGGTTTCTATTATTTGACGACTTCCACGTGATGAATCCGAGAACAAAATATTCATTCAGTTTACCGCTGAAAGAATTTGTTCCATAAAAGAGCAGAAAAATGTGCGACTTTTTAAATTGTGAAGAAATGGCTAAGTCATGCCACGAAATGTCGATTATCTCCCTAGGAGAAGTCTACGGTCGTGTTTGAAATTTGGTGCTGTGAAGTTTCCTTCGTGCAATATACTGTAAGCTCTTCTTTACTCTTTCCTTTTATTTTGATGTGACCGCTAATAGAAAGAAAGCAGACTTGCTCCCCGGCATCGTTATTCAAGACGGAACCGATCAAAGGCGAAAGAGCAAAATGAACGAATTGAAGAAAGCGTTAAACAAAACTGGACAGAATAAATGAGGGCTTTTCTTTCATGCCGCACCAGCCTTATTGATAACGCAGGCGGGAAATCAGTATGGTTGATAAGGCATCCAAAAGTTGTCACTTTGTATTATTTTAATGGAAAGCATTTGTTTTCTGTGGTAAGATCTGAACTGTGTGTTTACTTCTTGGGAGCACATTTCCCTTAGACGTTCTGATTAATGCTTCATTGCCAGTAAGCGCTCTTTTCTCTGGTCCTTTTACGTCTTCGTCTCTGGGGCTTTTTAATCGTGGACAGACACTGTGCTTGTACAAATGCCAGAAGAATAGCCGAGCTGACAGGGTGATGGTGCTATGCAGTTGAAACGAATAATACGCAATGAACTCTTTGGGTACCGGGGCATTGTTTGAAATTCGGGAAAATGGTTGCGTTCTCAAGCAGCCGCATAAAATAGAGCTGTTTTTCTCAACCTTCGTATTCCGGCTACATTAAAGTTAGCTACAGCAAAGCCGCAGACTGAATTTCACGCTCTTATTTTTTAGCTACCAGCAGCCGAACTTTTCGAAAGGTAAGTAAGCGATGGTTCAGGCATTCCTAGCTGAAGGAGCTTGGGAACACCTTCATTATGATTAGCATAAAAATGTGATGATCCTAGCCTAAAGTATGTTTATTTACTATAAGAAACGCTAAGAAACCGTTTTGCAACTATTCTTTGGCTAGACAACGTGAAAGGTGCTATCGATCAGTCAGAAAGTTTCCAGACTACTCCATGGTCATTGTACTCATCAGTGCCTTTATTCTCGGTGATTCTTCAGCATTAAAACTTGAATGCCAGTACTCCAATAAACGTTTAATCATCATCAGACTACCTACGTCCACTGAAGCCAAATATCAAAGATTTTTCTATATGCCTGGCAAGGGTCCTAACACACGTATGTTTAGGAGCTCACAGCACGAGATTACGGGATATCAAGTCACTTGACCACTCATTTTTTCTGTCTTGCTCGCTGACATATACAGAATATTTCACCAGTTTTTAAAAGTTCGCAATCGGCGCCAAGGTTCGACATAATGAACGCGAAAAATCAACTTTTGAAACCTTTTGAGAAAAATTTTCTACCTACCACACTGCTAAAATAGCATTGCTCGAAAATTTACTGCGGAAATTACTAGTGCAATTCATGTGTTCATTCACGTAAACAAGGCGGCGTTGTATTTTTGATGTCACCACGCTTTCTGAAGACATATTTTGCGTGTGCGATGTCTGAAGGACAGTGAAGAAAATTTTCAAAGGCTTCATTTTTATGATCTATAGCTATACTGCGACGATGATTGGAAAATTTCAAAATGTAGCCTCACCTCTGATATTTGAACCCTTAAAAGACAAAATATACAGTCTATAATTACTCTCATTGGCAAAACATTTTTGGCAGCCGCACTGTATCTCGAAAAAAAGCCCGCCCTACCGTCACATTCACGTGTAAATCTCACGCACAATTATGTAACATGTTTTTAAAAGGAACAATATAAGACTACCCTACAGTAAATCTCATATGATTTCATACGTGTGTCTTAGGGGTTCATGTGTTTCTTACAAGTTATATTTGTCACAAATGCGTATCGTACGGACATATAAGGGCAGCATATCAGTTATATGTGTCATAATATGTCCTTCGTAAGAACACATATATGCTTCTTACAAGTTCATATGTGTTGCAAGGTATATCGTATGAACACATATGGGCTTCATACAAGTTCATATGTGTGACAGAAATTCCCTGTGTGAATTTGCACGTCCAGCATACAAATGACATGCGTCACAAAGGTGTCTTGCATGGCATTATATATAACGTATCTCAACTTAAACGCGACTCACGAACGCAGACATTAAGCTTAGACGTGCCTTGTGGCGACATCCATCTACGAAACAGCTAATAGCGGCTCATAAGCTCGTGAAACACATGAAGAAGAAGCGATGTGGAAAATAAGCGAAGCATCAGCACGTAAAGAAAAGCACAATGCCTGTTTTGCAGGATTTTTTTGAAGTCTTTCTCTGTTTTTCTTTGTTTCTTGCTCTAAATACCGGCTAGCCAAACCGTCTCGCTCGGTGTTTCCAAAATCTTTAGATACAGGGTTAGCCCGAAGATAACATTGGCCTTCTCTGTATTTTTTTTAGTGGTGTAAAGCTACATAACAGATAGTGGCTGGTATTTTCACAGCAGAGCTTCGCGTGTAGCGAAAAATACTTCCGCTATGAGAATGCGACCAAGGAACGAACCAGCGCTGTGAATATTATAACATACCAAGGTGTTCCAAAGCTTATCACAGAGTGCAGATCCAAATTCACAACAACATGATAGCCTGCCAAAAGCTCCGGTACACTTCAGGAACAATCTTTGAGAATGGCCGAAATTTTCACTTAAAAGAAAACCAAACATGCGCAAAAAAAAACATGAGGCTTGTAGTGTAGGTATAATCCAACTAGTTCCAGTGGCGAAACCCGGTAATAAAGAGAGAAAACGCAGTCGTGGACTAGTGGTTCATGCATTCAGCTGCAGATGCGTACGGTCCATGTTCGAATTCTGCTGATGGCGTTTTTTCCAGCAGAAATTTGTTTTACTTGGCTAGTTTCTTAGAGCGCATTGGAACTTTTTATACTTCAATTCTTTTCATCTCCGGCCCAGCTTTTCTGTCTCCCCATAAATTCATATTTTTGAGACACATATGTGTCTCATAATAGAGCCACATATAACACATATCTACGAGAAACGTATCACAAATATATGTATGATTTCTCGATAGGGTAAAAAGTTAAAACCCTTCATTCTGGCTCCCTTGACAAACTGGTACAAAAACGATGCAATTGCTAAAGAGTTATTATCGCAGCTGAAAAACGATACATTGCACATATTTGACTGGAGCTGCCTCAGGACCTTACCCAACATTAGTGACTCATAAGGTCCATTATAAATCCAATGATTGTTAGTTCTAAACAATAACGTCAGCTTACCGTCCGCCACACCGTGAACAGTTTGGCCTTTTGATAGCTCCTCTCTCTCGCTAGTCAAGTGAATTCTGGTCACGCCACCAGCATACTTAACTGAGAAAGTTATGTTTGCTGTCCTGAAAAAAATACAATACCTAATAAACAAAAAGTATTTTATCGTCTACTGATAAAGGCAGGGGGCGCAACATTGTATATAGGGGTTTGTTATTCAGAAGTTTTATGGGTTTTGTGGTCATTGAACTATGGATGAACGCTTTGGGTTGCCTGGCATGACATTAAGTCTTTTCCTGAAAGCTAGGTATTGAATAACTGATCTCAGTTTTACAATGAATGTCAAAGATGGCTCTTTTAACGAACTTATTTTAACGAAAATGCTGTACTAGAAAACAAAAAGAGCTGCAACGCTTGTTTTTATTTGCCAGCAAAAAAAGCCAATCACATCATTCATTTGAGGTAAATATTGCTACAAACGTGCTACACCTTTTTCATTAGGATTATTGTGTAAGCGATGTAACCCGCTATTTAAAAATAATGTTTACTTCACGGTCAAATTATACTTTGTACGGTAGCGCATATATGACGAAAATCATGCAATGCTCACGCCACCATCGTCCGCGCGTGCTAGCGAAGGTGCCTCGGACGAACTTTTGGTCTACAGGACAGAAGACAGAAGGAGCAGAAAAGGCAAAGAAGTGTGGTCAGAGACTGTTACCGAAATCTTAGGAGCCCTCTTGATTGTTTTGGGGTGTATTGTCATAGTTACGCCCAGAAGAAGTGCAGCACAATCTATCGGTATTCAATAAGTGCAAGCAGTTTCATAAAGTCTAATTTTACATGATAGAAAAAAGAGCGCGAAGCACAAACGCTTTTTGTATTATGCTTATATATGCTTAGAATGCATTCAGCTACCCAGGCAGGAAGTTTTGTGAGTGCCTGCAACACAACTTTCTATCTTATTGCGCAGTTGTAGGAGAACAGCAATGTTAATAATAATGCATTGGTCTAGCACTCTATGAATGCAAAATTGATATTATGAAAATTATGGACAGGTTGACATTAAAAATACGCAAGAAAAATGGCGCTGCAATCGTCATTCTTACCATAACAGAACTTGTTATTATTAATGCAGTACAAACAACCCCTTTATTTCCGTCTGCAAGTCACCTTGCAGCTGCGCTAACTGCGGCTGCTCTGTTCCCGCAAACATCCTTATTTAATGTACCTATGTACTTCTTCCCTCTCCAGATACATTTAACTTCAATTGTGTTCTACTAAGTTACTCTATAGCCCTGTTGGTTACGTACGCTTTGCATTACAAGTTTTTCCCTCTCGGCTTCCTTCTGATATTAGCCAAAATATCACCTAATCGCGTTTGCTCCCCAAAACGCATTATTTCATTGTTACCAGTGCCGTCGATCAGATTCGTTTTCCTGCAGGTTCTAGACCCGTTAAATCAGGGTGCACGCGAGCACGCCAATGGTCTGTACAGGGAATGAGGAAATATGAAAAGAAAGTAACGGTTTTAGAAGGAAGCTGAATTGACATTTTGCGAATTAAAGGGGATTCAAGGATTGGAATCCTTTAGGCGAAGCATGCCAAGTAGTTTTGAACTATCGTTTAAACAGAAAACGACGGCGATGTTCACGTTTTTCCTCGCTTCGTCGGGCAAGTGCGGGCAAATTCGTTATGATGACACAGTTGCCGATGCTTGAAATTTCCATGCGTCGTCCGAAGTCAACGAACAACGCTTGTTGTGTTTTACCTGCGGTGGCGCCACTCTAGTTGACATCTTCATAGCGGCCCGTACTCAGCGCTACTCATCGCCAAGAAGCCTGAACGCCAACGCGGTTTCTATCGGCCATTGCGTCATCATCTCAAAGGCTACAACTTTTAGAAAGTCTAGAAGACTACATTCTTCTCCTTCAAGTTTGCCACATTCGATTCCTTTAGGCTTTTCCTCAGTTGCCCTTTAATTATGTCTTTCACGACATAACAATTATTTATAGTAGATAGAATATTTTCCTTTCATACTAGATTCGGCTTAATTAAAAGCAAAGTAATTTATGAAGATAATATGTTGAGACTCTGCGCATACACGTACACACACTTTTATGCGCAAGCTGAAATTTGCCAATTATTTGTGAAGCAACCGGTTACAATTTTTTTTTGTAACCTGTGTGTATCAAGGCATCCCAAATATCATCTAACGACACCATAAGTTAACAATTTTTATAATATCTACTTAATGACTGTCACTTCCGAATGCCTAAGTTTTCACCGTTAGCCGCCATTACCTGTGTACACCATATTTTTTGTCTGCTTAGCGCATTGAAGATGGCGAAATTTGGTTGAGGCCCTTACGTCGCTTTTTTGGATGCCGAATGTGGAGGGCATTTTCATGTCAGTCAGTTACGAATCGTGAAGCCGAGAGCGACTAGCGTCGCTGTTGCGCTATGAATGCACCATGCGTTTCTCTGTAGCAGCTACTACGGAAAAGTTTTTTCCGTTCGAGACGTAAGTGGTGAGCTTGGTGCAGCTGCTGTTACCATGGCCACATTGCTTTCGGACAAAGTATCCCACTGTTTTTTTGCGAGAAAACGCACGTGAAATGCACGATGTTTTCTACAACGCCCTACAAATACCTTGAGACCCACCAATATTTTCATTTCATAAAGACCTAATGGACAGTGGTTTCAGTGGAACTATGCGTAATGCTGGAGGTAAAGAAACACTCTTCGTACACGCACATCGTTCAAATGTTATGGCTGCGTACACACTGCTTCATCCCTATCTTCACTTCTTCAATTAGGTTGACCTGTGAGCGCGCGAAATCGGTAACTGGCACTTGTTCGTGTTTTAAAGTTCAGACAAGCGCAATTCAAAGGTTGACAAACAGATAATGCAAGTTGCTAAACTATCGATTACATATTTTAATCGAAGAACGTCGCGCGCCCTGCAGCTACAAATCCACCTTAAAAGAACTAAGGAAATTTTTGTGAGGCACTTTTGTGATTATAAATCGTCCACGAGGCCGCCTGAACCACTAAATTAAGCAGAACCCTGGGGACATAAAAAATAAAAATAAATGTGTGATCTTGTTTTACAGTCCCATGGATTAGATTATTAAAAACAATGCTTTATCGTAGAGTACGTTTCGAAGAACAACATAGCGGAGTAGTTTCGGAACTATATAAAACTCTATTCGGAACTCTATAAAAATTTTAACAAGCCCTAGGTGACAGTGTGGGAGCGTAAGAGGAGAGCTCTCGCCGCGCTTCTCTTATCGACAAGGTGAAAGTGTGCGTAATCTGGAGGTGAAAATGCGAATACACAAATTATAGGTTTTGCAATTTCATAGGGTAATGGGAGCTGATTTTCAAAGCGTTAATATTCCAGCATCAGCATGAGGAATCTTTTTGGCCATGTTTCATAATCTCTCCTCATCATTAAGAAAATATTTACGCAATATATTTCACCCTGCATTATATAAAAAATTGCAAGGAATTGAGAGGGACGAATTAATATAATAATGCTCTAAGAAGAGCACAGTTCCTTGAATGGCGACACATATATGAATGAAACGCCCCCAGTGTTTTCTATTCTGCATCTCCGTGCCTCTTAAAATCCTCAGCTGTAGGCAGTGTTGGCTATACGTACTCTCTTTCTGTAGAAATTTTGCTGTTTCTGAAAAAAAGAACAGAAAAAGTAGATGTAGACAGTTGGCATGGCCGGCATTTTTCTCGAAGGCGTGTTATGTCGCTTTTAGCGTATTAAAACTAGACACTGGCGTTGAGGCAAGCCGTAGAGATTTGCTCAGTATTGAGTATACACCACATGGGTTTCTTTACCCGGCACTGACATAGTACAGCAGAGAGACGTCTCAGTGCCGAGACGACAAGTTGCCGTTGGCGGGTGTCGAGCTCACGCCCTTGATGTCGGCAGCGGAAAGGTATCGCCTTTTTTTGCGCAGCCATAAGTAGTGCAGACTGAAGGTATTTGTAGCTGCTATAAAAGCTTTGTTTTATGGTGGCAACACCACTCATCCTTTTATTCCTTCGCGCCTCTATTGATCAGCTATCGCACAGCGAAATGGAAATAGTGTTCATAAAGTTTTCAAACAGCAACTGCGCCACATCAAAGCTGTGGCTTGTATATGAAGCAAACACACATTATTCATATTGCATGTACGTTTTTCGTTGTCTCTACTGGTCATGAGGTAAAAAAATAGTTTGCGCGCTCCTATTTTTATCTTTTCGTATCAAAGGCAACGCGAAAGTTTGCGTCCGAGCTTAATATGGAGGGACACTTTGAAAATGCTTTGGAATATAAACGCATCATACAGAAAAACTGGGCATTAATTAAAATAAAATTGGTATTTGCATTACAGTATCTTGCAATGATGGAGCCTGGCTGATGATGCTGATTACAACAACTGTAAATCTGTCAGCATGTGCAACGCCGCTGTCAAAGTGTTCACTCAACACTGCTAGGTCCAGAATAAACCAGTCATCGTACAGCACTGATCTTAATTTGTCTTTCCATTCAAAAACTTCAACAGCGCAAGAGAGATTGAGTTAGCCCGGCGCATGCAAAAAGGGTCTGAAATTAAATTGTCAAATATAGCGGAGCGATAAGTAACAAACGGTTCGTATTGCAAATAATATTCGGGATCGAAATTTATTGTTTATTAGTAGGCATTTAACATTTTAAAGTATGCCCAATAAAGGTTAGCATTTGGCAATCAGCAAAAGATGAAAATAAAATTATTTACTGCACACCTTGCAGAGAAAGGGTATGCAAAACTCTCAAACGCATGCTGGAGCGAAATGTCCAAAAAGCACGCTGAGCTGTGACATCTTTTCCGCGAAAAAGTAAAGGGGCTCTACAATAATACCAATAAATAACTTATTTTGCTGAAACTAATCACTGCTAGTGGTGCACAGAATATTGTCTACATCACAGCAATTTGCTCAACAGTGCAAATCGCGGGTGCGTTGCTATTACTAGACTAGCCATAATTTTCTTCTTCGGATAGAACAAAATAATTTCCCAAGAGCCAATATACAGGGTGTCCAGGCTGACTTTAGCCAAAGTTTGAAAAAGACAATATTAGAGGTTGGCCAGGGAAACCACTTACATACACCTGCCAACCGGCTTGCGCGTCTTTGGTAATTTTCTGTTTTGCAATTTATTATTTTCATATTAGGATAATTTTTCTAAATGCGTAAATATCAACTTTTGATAGCAAATGTGAACAGCCAAGTTGGAGAGCACCTTCAGAAACCCCCATTCTATTTATTAGTGACAAAGAAAGCCTCAAGGGTATCTTTTTTCCGAGCTCCAAAGAGAACCTGCGAAATAGAGGAAAAAAACACGTGACTAGCGCATCCGCGCGCCACGATTGTGCTGTTCTCAATGCTGGCTTGAGTGAAAGAAATCAGCGGCTGCCGAGGCGCGCCGACCCCGTTGCTCCGGCAAACTGATATGTAGACGGTGGTTTCGACGCCCGCGCGAGCCATTCCGCAAGCGTGACGGTGCAACCACCGTCGACATCTCGGCCTGCCGGAGGAATAGGGTCGTCGCGCCATGCCAGCAGCTGATTTCGTTCACTCAAGCCAGGATTGAGAGCAACACAATCGTGGCGCGCGGATGCGCTTGTCACGTGATTTTTTCTATTTCGCGGGCTTTCTTTGGAGCTCGGAAAAGAGATACACTTGAGGCTTTCGTTACCGCAAATAAATGGAATGGGGGCTTCGGAATGTGCTCTCCAACTTTGCTACTCACATGTGCTGCCTGAACTGAATATTTACGCATTTTGAAGATTTATCTTGATTACTACTTAATAATAGCGATAAAAAAATTCCAAGATGCGCAAGCCGCCTGGTAGGTGTATGTAAGCGGTCTCCCTGGCCTACCTCGAATATCTTAATTTTTAACGCTTGGCTTAAGTTAGCCTTGGCACCTTGTATAGCACATCATGAATATTTTCACAGTACAAAAACATCGAACTCATGAGAAACGAGGGCATTCATTTCTTTACGCAAGTGCTGCAGATGAAAAGTAGATTACATTATACAAGGCATAAAATACCTACTTTGGATCTAATGACAAAAGACATCCTACAGCGCGCAGAGCACTGTCAGGATATGCCACCTCGAATGTGGAAGTCATGCAGTGGCACTGGGATGCTTTCAATGCTGCCGTTGAAATGAGCACCAACGAAATATTTTCACGACTCCAAAGAAACTGCAATAAGAGCACGTAATTTTAAAATTCATAACAAAGTTTTGGACACAATAATCTTGACGTTAAGACTGGGTAAAATTCGCAAGGCATCTTAGAACACCGTGTCTATCCCTTTCTTCACCTCTGTATGTTTTCATAAACAAGCACTTTCCGACACACCTTAGTAATAAACGTTTCGAACAAAAAGTACTTGTTTTGACAGGAGCACAAACTGCGTGTCGTTAATTTTCCTTTCAGTGAAGGTCCAGACTAAAATGATTTCTAGCGGTGGTTTCTGCAAACCAAACATCGGTTGAAAACAACGTTTACTTTCGCTGCAACCTTCCTTGCACGCATTTTTGAGCAAAATAAGAAACAACTATGCTGCATCAGCAGCTTGATAGAGACGTCATGATAGCTAGCTGACCGTATACGGTTATGTGCGGTCGCGAGATGTTGTTTGTAAGAACAGGAAAATGTTCGCACTTATACTTCATTTTTTGGTCGTTCGAAGCAGTATGCCACGAAAGCAGTGGTGGATAACAAAGGCTATATCGCTTTTATTATTCTCTATAATGTCACTTTGCGGGTTCCCTGTTCTCGGTTAGAAATACGTAAACTGCAGAGCTTGCTCCATCTTCCCCCAAAGTTGTGGATACTGCTTCATGACGAATATAACGTTTGCATTGTTTTATGGAAAAAGCATGGTTCATCGACTAAGTCTAAGTGGTATGGCCAACCAACGTCGTAAACACATTGAATTCGAAGTGAACTGAACAATTTGAATCAGCTCTTCTATGCCTTTTGTTTAACTTGTATAGTGGGCCAGGGCACTGTAACTCTAGGTTTAATATTGCAGACACATGGCATCAGTTAATATGATTCCACAGGTATGAATTTCTTAAGCAATTGTTGAGCAGAAAACAGTTCTGTGTCCCACAAGAGATAGCAATAGAAGGGAGAAACCACCCTATGTTGCATAGTTCTGCAAAACAGGTTATTTAAAAGTTGAAAGATAGCGTAGCGCTTGAGCTGAAAACTGTTAGTGCAGCAGCGCCAGCTAGCAGCGAAGTATTTAGGCGTTGCCAGACGATGATGAGGACTACCTAACCCAATAATACTGTGCCTGACCAGTGCTATCTGCTTTATTAAATGACTAGATAACAGATGACGCAATGCACCAGAAGTCAGGTGATGGTTGCTTTGATCAGGATGATGGCTTCATGGTTCATAATTATGCATTAAGAAGGTTTGCTATTGTGCTCGTGTTTTGCGCTGAATACTGTGTGCTCTTTTCTCTTCTTGAACCCTTGAAATGTCCGCTTTGTGATGAACATGTGATAGAGAAATAAGGAGGCAAGGGTTCAATGTTTCCTTAAACATCTCCTAGAACATCTTAGCCAACGAATGGACTTGGCGATTGGTCTCCGTATGAAAACAAGTTTGCTAGCTGAAACTTTGGCTAAGAAGACTGAGACTCCTCCGTGAACCCTTGTTAATGTTCTTTTGTGCTTTATCATAAGGAAGACGTAGTGATGTTGGCATAATCTGCTTTACACTAGAATTCACTGTGCACTACAGATCTATGGACGTGCTTTCTGATGCTATCGACTGTGTTGTATTCGTTTCGACAGTGATTCCCTGGAAGCGGCGTCGGTGACATTATGGTTGTGCTTTATGCCGTTGACGGTAAAGTCGCCAGAAACCATGACTTAGTTTGTACGATTGAAAGTGTTGATTTAAGTCGATGAGATTCAAAAGAAAATTAAGCGGGGCACTTTGTTGACATAAATTGCGGTGAGGCCAAAGGCTTTAGCGCAGTGTTGCTGCCTGTGTAACTGGTGTGTGGTTAAGATGTTGATGAAGTACACAATTGTTGTGAATCTAAAATGCTGGAGAATGCTGGAGACATTGGGGGGGGGGGGGGGGGGGTCTGGGAAGCATCCGTCTGATTCGACGCCTTTCCGAAAACACTCTCCAGCGTCGTTACGCAAGATAAAAAATATTGTGGACTATAACCAGAACGAAAAAAAAGTGTCCCCGTGGAACTGAGGTGCTTGGGCCCAGTCAAGCTGCTTTTTAGCAGCTTTTAGCCCTTGCATTAAGTCAAATGAATGAAATGAATGAATGAACTAAGTATCACGGGCAAGGAGACCTACGTATGCGTTCGCAGGAAGTAGCGTAGTCGCTAGCACGTTAGGGTGCGGAACGAAAAGATGGTGGCTCGAATCCTGCCGCGCAGCAGGATTTTTTTTCCTTATAGAGTTAGTTTAGTCATAGGTGTGAAATAACTTGAGACCGGATATGACCTGAGACCGGAAAAGGTCATGGCAGCAAGTATGAGCCATTAAAGGCTTTCGCCCTAAAATCTTTTCTTGGCAACCATTCTCCGAGGCGTTTGGCGGTGGTATTTTCAATGACCCCACGCTGCTTGCTTTACTAACGAATATGACGCGCAAGTTAGACCTAGCGTGCACAGCATGGTAATGCGATCACCATGCGGGACTTTAACGTATCTCTGCGCAGACGTCACCAACTGTTCCAAAATACAGAAATTAACATAATGTTAACCTGAATTAACCCTGCTATGAAGGCAACTGAAAGCATTAGAGGGAACGGTCTCACTTGTTTTGGCTGCCAATCGTTTAGTGGCGCTGCGCACAGATTTTTTGGCGAGTAGTATAACGGGAAGTATTTCTCCTTGAGAACAGAAATAAGTAAACGCAATTTTCCTGATCAAAGTTCATGCTAGCTCTAAGCAATAAATATTGGCAGGAGTGAAAATTTCGAGAACTGGGACGCACAACATTGAAAAAGACCACGAATACTGGTAATACCCGCGGAGTGGGCTGCATGGTGAAAGCACTTTCCGCCTCGTCGACTGCGCACGTCTGAGTTTATTGAGCAGGGATGAAGAGTTCAGATAGGCGCACAGTTCACCGTGAAGTTAGGGTGCTCTGCTACCAGACATAATGTAGCTAGAATGGAAATATACTATGCATTGCAGGCATCCATTAAACTCCTGAACGACAGAAGTAATGAATAGGGAGTACACAGAGCCTTTTCGTAGGAAACGAAATGACTGGTTTCGCATGCACACGTCCTGTACGCAGAAAGAGAGCTGGGCAGGTTTCACACGCCCAAAATATTGAAACGCTTAATTTTCTTGTTTTAAATGACGAAAGACTTGTTTTAGGAAACTGAAGACATTGTGCAACGCAAGGCGGTGTCAAATATGTGTTTCGAGGAATCGTGCGAGTAGCAAATAACTCAGGAAGAGAAATGCATCTCCCCAGGTAAAGTTGAATTTCGGTTTCCTCCCCCTTAATGGTTAGTGCCAATTTGAAAACTCATCAAAATACAAACGAACGTTCTTTAAAACTTCGCTACTTCGACAATCTAGCATCTATACAGTGTATCAATGACTGTTAAAAATTTTAAAAATGAGTTTCTAAGATAAAAGTATGCCTTCAGTGGCACAATATACAACCTTTGTCCGTAAAGTCTCGAGACTTATTTACTTCTTCTCTAGAAATAATTCCGCAAAACAAATGTTGGTGCGTATAAGTAGCACTATTTTTGGGGGCTAACCTGAGCTATTTATGTTATTTGCTGTGGCAGCCGCTAGATGACACTACATGTAGAAATCTACGTTGTCACTAGTCATCTGCGCATTCTACTGTGAGTGAATGTGGAGAGATGGACGTCCACCTCGAACAGCGTGTAAACATAAAATTCTGCGTGAAGTTTGGCAAGACGCCCACAAAGACTTATGAGCTCCGTCGTGACGCTTACGGCGACGAGACATTATAGCGGGTGCGAGTTTTCGAGTGGCACAAGAGGTTCGTTTCGAGGAGAACGTCGGTGGAAGACGACCCAAGGCACCGGCGCGCTTCAACCTCACGGAATGAAAACAATGTGGCTCGGATCAAGGAAATCGTACAGCAAGGCCCCAATATTACAGTCTGCATGCTATGAGGTGCTCTCGACATTAGTAAGGCAACATGCCACCAAATTTTGTGAGAACTTGGGGAAACGAAAGCTGCAAATTCCAAACTTGTGCCGCACTTCCTCACACAGGACCAGAAAGACACGCGGACATCAGTGAGCGCTGATTTGCTCTCGAAGGCAGTGAAGGATGCTGCATTCGTCGGACAGCGTCATTGCTGAAGACGACACATTGTGTTTTCAATATGATCCTCAAACAGAGGCGAGCGCCGAATGGCGGTCCACAAGCCCTCCGGCATCAAGAAAGGTGCGGCGACCGAAGACGAAAACACAAACGATGCTGATAGTTTTTTTTATGCCAGAGGTGTCATATATGGCAGACGTGTCATACACCACGAGTTCGTCCCACAAGAGCAGACGCTGGATCAGGAGTTTTATATCCGCGTGCTGCACCACATGCGTGATGCGCTGCGACGAGGTCACCCTGACTTAAGGGCATCTGGACAATGGAGCCTTCTCCACGACAACGCAAGGCTGCACACTCCTCTCAGCGTGACAACATTTCTCGCCAAGCACAGCATTACTGTACTTGCCCATCCGCCATACTCGCTTGACCTCTTCCCATGCGATCTTTTCCTGATTCTTCATGTGAAGACAGCCCTAAAAGGTCGCTGCATGGGGAGCGTGGAGGCCATTCAAGACGCCACGAGAATGGAGCTGACAGCCCTGCCTAAAGAAGCGCTTTCCAACGGTTTCCAAGACCTCAAGAAGCGTTGGAAGCTATTTATAGACTGCAAGGGACACTATTTCGAAGCGGTGCTGCACAAATGATTTCTATGTTGAACGCATATTTTTAATGAAGTCAGTCTCGGAAATTCACGGACAACCGTTGTATTAACCAGTGGTTAACATCAGACCACAACAGAGCCGAGATTGTAAATACAATTCTTGGTAAATAAACCGGAACAGTTGCCGTAAAAACAGTTACATTTCGGCATCGCAAGAAAGTTAATGCTTTATAGGCCGTGATTATTATTATACACATCAATTATTGATTTTCGCCGACTTCAACTTGCTTGGTGCTGCACTGGAATAAATCGGGATCATGAACACGTCACATTCAAACCTAAACATGCATCTAGTGATACTGAGGAATTTCACTGCACAAGTTTTCAATAATTCCCTGCTACTGAATAATATTTTGTCACCTTATTTCGTCATCTTTGCTTTACGAATAATACTGTGTCGAAGAAATCGTCGTCTAAAATTTACAACCTATTTAAAACTTTTCCAGTATGTATCAATAAAAAATTTTCTAAAACATGAGTTTTTAACTGTACACCAGGAGTACAATGAAAGTAGCTGTACCAAATATTATTCTCACCTGTAGGACAGGTCTAGTAAGATTTTCAGTCGCATAATTTTGTGGTTCTTGCTCCAAGGTCAGCGTCAATTTATGGTCTAGCGAAATGAGATGAAAATAACATTACATAAATAAAACATCCCTCGGCTGTTGCCAACATTTACGAATAATATAATCGGAGGTTATATATCAGAGAAGGTAGATAGTGCAAACAGTGGCAAACGCAATGTTCTTGCCGTCCATGTCGGAAGCTATGACTATAATTCACGTCGTAGAGCGGACTGCAAGGTACACGAGCTGCGCACATAATTGTGGCTCTTGAGTGCAACTTTTATACTTGGGAAGGGAATAAAAAGCTTTGCTCAGCGCTTCAAGGATGTTTTGCACTCATATATTAACCAAGCACCAAAATCCAATATCATGCATTGCTGCAGTGTCGCTCGCCCTTTTTTCTCTGCAAAATTAATCCTTAGATGGACATTGCTTCTCGTAATTGAAAGCACTCCATGAAAACGGTCGTGAAACTTCTGACTGGTCGTAACTCCAATTCAACCAGAGCTTTACCAAGAACGGCTGTTGACATAATATTTAAATAGATACGCAAGCACATCCTTGCCCTTCTGCGAGTTGCGCGAAAAAAAACTTCTTTAGCCACGTGTTTGATTTTTGTAGAGGGTGCCTTAAAGTCAATCGACACTCGCGAGTTTTAATAGCAATCAGCACCGCAGCAATTCTGCTGATGTGCAAATTTATGGGGCACATAATTATAGCTGCATAGCTAGAACCTCGAACTGTGAAAGGAGACAAATAGCACTATTAAATTTTACTACATTGACAGACGCAAAGAAGTATCAAACGTCTGTTTACAGGCGAGATATTACGAGAGAAAACAGCGGTTGATTTCTCCGAAAATGAAATGGAAGAAAAAAGATGTTCAAAACAGAAGAAATAGAGGAAATAAAAATTAAAAGACTCGGCGACTACAATCACTAATAGAAAACGAGGCGGACTAAACAAATAAATAGTTCAGAATGCAGCGCAGAAGGCAAACAAAAGTCGGAATTCCTAACTCACAAGCCTTGCACTTAACGGTTGTCGGAAAAGGGAATAGCGCTGGTGAAGCGACAATCAATTAATTGAAATGCTGCCGCAGCAAAGAGCACAACTGTGCATTGCGAATGGTCTCGTTAAGCCACTTAGCTATGCTCAAAGAGGCCGTTCTCTTAAGTAACTAGAGGTAACAGTACTTTTGTTTCAATCAGTTAACATTTGCAGAGCACAATACTTTTATGCACGGCTTGTATTTAAAGAAAACCGCTAGGTGCAGGTTTAATATTTCAATGAAAACAGTGAGAACTCGAAAGGGACAACATATACAAGTAGAAATATCCTTACAACAATTGTGTGTTACATGAAATACACCGCTTTAGTAACAATTCATCTGAAAACACTAAGTGTGAAAAACAATAAAGGCCGCCAAATTGTTGAAAGAATGTATAGGCTCTTAGTATTTACTTTCTAATATGTTTTTGACGGCTGCTAAAGAAAGTGCAAAGAGAAGCATGGGGCATGATTAAAGATTACTCCATATTGCCGGTACTGTGCAAAGAGATGAGCGCGTTCAAGCTGGAGCGCAGAGAAGACGAAGTTGGTCAGCGATCGTCTCATAGAAGTGCGGGAGGAGAGACAGGTACGGTGAGCCGCCCATTGCAGTTTAAATGTTCGCAATTATATTACAGTCTATTTGCTGCTTCATCAAGACGCTCTCAAGGCTCTGAGGTGAACAAAGCTCACAATGAAAAAAATAGATCTAATGTCTCAATGGTGCGGCGCCTGCAATGGTGTCTCGAAAAGTGCATGGGGATCAGTAGCTCTCTGTCGTTTAAGAGGTAGCAAACGCAATTTGTAAGCACCGTACCAGGTACAGTATGAAGCAGTGCCCCACATAATCTATAAAGTAATCTTGTGTTTTCACATCTCTGTGACTGGTTGAGTACAGATCGAGTCATAAAGGATGAAGAACGTTCTGGCGGCTATAGGCTGGAGTTCGTGTTTCAGCGCCTGATTACTTCCGGCAAACGTGATGAAATGCCCTCCATTGAGAGCCAAAATCCGCGAAAGTTCAACGTAATAAGGCCAGGCTGTATACAGTGAACCGACATGTGACGCATGAAGCTGGCTCAAAAAGCAGAAGTATGCAATGAAAACTTTGCACAAACGTTTTGACGTTATGGCGTCGTGAATCACAAGTAACCGTTAAAATCGTAGTATTAATTATACTGACAGCGTATATGAATTTCCACAGTTGCTCTGCAATCTTTCGTTTGTAATCTGATGTGTCATTTCCCACGATACATGGAGGGGCTACACGCTACCACCGAGTAAAAAACGTGGCGTTATGCTTCGTACTGTTCCCTTGTCCACCGAATACGCACTCAACATTGGGAGAATTGTAACTTACTGTAGGTTTTCATTTCATAGCAGTAGCACTTCTGTGGTTCATCGTCCGGGCAGAAACCACTTGTTTTCTCATTTGAAGTGCAATAAAAATGACACCTTTCTGCGGTGGTGCAGTTCGTCAGGCCTGGTAAGAGAATATTTGAGAAAACAGACTTCTTAGCAGATGGACTCGTTCTGTTAAGTCGAAAAGCATTCAGTGATGCAAGAAGGCTAGACAATCGTGAAGTGTCACTGCACATTTGCGCAACTTATTATTCTAGCGCCACTCGGCTGGAAATCGAGGCACCAGTCGAATCACTTTAAGAATAGATAGAGTTTGAATTTTGATCTTGTAGCCATTTGTGCCCTGCAAAAATATCTGCATTTCATACAATAATCCAATCAATTAAACGTATTTTTTGTGCTAAGGAATGCAAAATGCACTAAATTGTAGAAAAGAACCACGCTGAATCGATCATAGTAAATTGGTGATCTGCTTATGAGCGCAAAAGCACAAGAATGTTTCTTAAGCACTCTTCTGTTACGCACTATTAGGCGACTCCAGTAGGCAAGCCGCAGTACAAAGCTTCGGTTGCATTTGTGCCACTAAGACCACGTTCACGTGCGAAATTGTTGCAAATCAAAGTTATAACCCTTTCCTGCTACAAAAATAGTACACATATCACAATTCAAATGTTCGACAGATAATTATTGCATTTCTGGCGCAACCATTACCCGTGAAAACATTGCCGATAATTTTTCATCAGTGGGCAGACTTTTTTGTTTGCATTCATAGCTTTCAAGAATATTGAATAGCAAAAGTACAAAATGTACTAGGTTATATAAAGAAAACCTCCATTTAATGCCAGGTAATGAACCAGATGTGTTAATAACGACCAATTTTTCACGAAGGGCTCGCAAAGCTCAGGGAACCTGTTCGCTTTTAAAAATCGTATAGAAAGCATTTCAGCCGATATGATGGACTATTTTTTATATTCTTATACTTGTTCAACTATTTAAGAATCGAACATCTGCTTCAAAGAACAGTCCCATCATCATCATCAACATCATCAGCCTAACTACACACACTGCAGGGCAACGGTGTTTCCCATGTTTCTCCAATTAGAGTAGTCCTTTGCCAGCTGCGCCCACCCTATGCCTGCAAACTTCCTAATCTCATCCGCCCACCTAACCTTCCGCCGCTCTCTGCTACGCTTGACTTCTATTGGAATCCACTCCGTTACCTTTAAGGAGCAGCGGTTTTCTTGCCTTCGCATTACATGCCCTGCCCAAGCCCATTTCTTCTTGATTTCGGCTAGGATATAATTAGCCCTCGTTTGTTCCCTCACCCACTCTGCCCGCTTCCGGTCTCTTAACGTTACACCTATCATGTTTCTTTTCATGGCACGCTGCTTTGTCTTTAACTTAAACTGAACTCTTTTCGTTAGCCTCTACGTTTCTGCCACGTAGGTGAGTAGGTGAGTACCGGTAAGATAACGCTGTTGTACACTTTTCTCTTGAGGGATATTGGTAACTTGCTATTCATTATCTGAGAGAACCTGCCATATGCGTTTTACCCCATTCTTATCCTTCTAGTTATTTCCCTCTCATGATCCGGATCAGCTGCCACTGCCGGCCCTAAGTAGACGTATTCCTTTACCACTTCCAGCTCCTCGTTGCTAATTGTGAACTGCTGTTCCCTTGCTAGACTGTTGACCATTACTTTTGTTTCCTGCATGTTAGTTTTAGGCCCACCGTACTACTCTGTCTGTCTAAATCATTGATCATGATTTGCAGTTCATCAACTCAGTGACACTTAGCAAGCCAAGGTCACCACATAATCGCGGATGGTTTAGGTATTCCTCATTAACTCTTATCCCCAACTGTTCCCAATTCAGGCCTCGGAACACCTCCTTTATACATGCGATGAATAGCATTGGCGAGATCGTGTCTCCTCGTCTGACGCCCTTCCTTATTGGAATTTTACTGCTGATTTTATAGAGGACTATGGTAGCTGTACAGCTCCTATATATATATATCTTCCAGTATTTTGACATAAGGCTCACCTACACCCTGATTCCGAAATGCCTGTATGACTGCTGAGGTTTCCACTGAGTCGAACGCTTTCTCATAATCAATGAAGGCTATATATAGGGGTTGGTTATATTCCACGCATTTCTCTATCATCTGGTTTGGTGGTATGAATATATCTATTGGGGAATATCTGTTACGAAAGCCTGCCTGGTCATTTGGTTGATTAATGTCTAAGGTTGCCCTGACTCTATCGGCGATTACCTTAGTAAATACCTTGTAGGCAACGGAGACAAAGCTGATCGATCTGTAATTTTTCAGGTCCTTGGCATCTCCTTTCTTAAGAATTAAGATTATATTTGCGTTCTTATAAGCTTCTTGTACTGTCGAGGTCATAAGGAATTGCGTATATGGGAAGCTAGTTTTTCTATCAGAAGCTCCCCTTCGTCTTTCAACACATCTCCTGTTACCTGATCCTAACAGCTGGTATTGCCCTGTGCAATGCTCCTAGTTTTTTTCTATTTCCTCTTTCTTTACTGGCGGGATGACCCATTGCTGTGCGCTACTGTCTCTATCATTGACGTTCTGATTACATTGGCTACTGTATATATTTGTGTAGAACTCTTTGGCTACGTTAACTATCTTATCCATATTGCTAACGACATTGCCCTGCTTACCTATGTCTAGTTTCCTCTTCACTGCTTTCAGGCTACCTACGTTCTTTATAGCATGCTCGATTCTCTCCATATTAAACTTCCTTATGTCGGCTACCTGGCGCTTATTTATTAACTTTGATAGCTCTGTTAGTTCTATTCTATCGGTAGGCTTAGACGCCCTCATGCTTTGGCGCTTCTTAATCAGATCTTTCGTCACCTGAGAAAGCTTCCCGGAATCCTTTCGAACTGTCCTACCGCCTACTTCTACTGCGCACTCCGTAATTATTGATGGCAGATTATCGTGCATTGAATGGACATCAAGATCGCCTTCCTCAGTTAAAGCCGAATATCTGTTTTGCAGCGCTATCCTAAACTCCTGTGCTTTCCCTCTTACGGCTAACTCGTTAATGGTCTTCTTATTCAATAACTACTTCCGTTCCCTCGTCAAGTTTAAATTAATTCCAGACCTTACCATTCTGTGGTCGCTACAACACACTTTTCCGAGGACCTCAACATCCTGCACGATACCAGGGTGAGCGCATAGTATCAAGTCAATTTCATTTTTAGTCTCACTATTATGGCTCTTCCGGATCCACTTCCTGTTCTCTCGTTTGTGGAAGAAGGTATTCATGATGCGTAAATTATATCTGCGAACTCTACTCATAGCTTCCCCTGCTATTCCTAAAACCTATCCCATAGTCGACTACCACCTGATGGCCAGCCTGCTTCTTGCCCACTTTCGCATTGAAGTCGCCCATCAGTTCAGTGTATTGTGTGTTTACTTTGTTCATTGCCGATTCCCCCTCATCATAGAAGCTTTCAACAGTCTGGTCATCACGACTCGATGTAGGCACGTAGGCCTGGACTGCCTTCAGCTTGTGCCTCCTATTAAGCCTAATTACAATAGCTGCCACTCTTTCGTTAATACTATAGAACTCCTCTACGTTGCCAGCTATAGCCTGATTAATGAGGAATCACACACCTAGTTCTCGTTTATCCGCTAATCCGCGATAGCGCAGTATGTTCCTGTCCTTTAGTACTGTATACGCCTCACCTGTCCTCCTAACTTCATTACTAGGCTAGCCTCACTAGATAAGGTTCTAGCGTTAAACATTGGTAGGTTAAGATTCTATCGTTGTTTAAAGGACAAAGACCCGATTGTTTAGATTACTTTTTAACTCCTCCGCTTAGAACATTATTTTTAACATTGCAACTCAAACTGTTGATGCTTGTCAATTCGTTACTAGTCGTTCTCTTGCGGATAAACATGAGCAGCACCAGACCCACATATCGAGAATATGGTGCACCTGAGGCCTATTTCATGCAAGTGTAGTTCTTTATTTAATTGCACAACATAACGTTCTTGTTACAGGTGTACTAAATTGAGAACATTCGTTTCTAGGCTGACATCTCTTAAAATAAACGTCTAGCATTAGGACCGTCATCGCCCTATAAGGTAGATTTCATATTTAGCTCTGTAGGTTACATGTTGCCTCCATTCTTAGCGTTTTAGTAGTGTGTGAAGTTAAACTTAGTGCTGTCCAACTCACGCACACGTTTTCGGCGACGCGGTTAATAGCTTTTTTTTAATTTGTCCTCCGGAGCTTCTCGGAAATTTTGCACCTGAAAATGCTTGTAGAGAAACTGTAGCTCACAATGATGGAAGTTTCGAATACTGTTCACTCAAATAATGATGCCAGCAGTGATTTAGGTTGAAGGCACCGACCTGAATAGCTCGGGACTCAGTTGTCGTTTTGTATTGTTGAGAGGAGTGTGTTACCGTTGGCGGAATCTAGGCTTTTTTAGGGCAGAGTGAGGGTGATTTTTTTTGACAGTGACAACTTTGTGCTGTCTGTTAACGAAGCTCAATTTGGATTTGCACATAAGATCACATTTGTGGCCAGACCTACAGTTATGAGGATTGTTGAGACAGAACGATCAGAATGATTATATTCACTGGCAGCAACAGCTGTATTTACTGTCAGACATTTCGCCAAAGTTAAACTGGGTGGTTTTAGCTTGAAATTCTAGCTTTTTCTCAAGGCGACTATCAGGGCAACGGGCTTCATCGGTGGATTCATCCGTACACGTAATTACAGATCTGTGAAGCGCAGTGAATCACACTTCGGCGTACGAAGTGGGCAAAAGGTCTATTGAGTGAAAAGCTGGGACAGCAAGTCAGTCCTGCAGTCGTCAACTGCCTTTTTTAGCGAGCCGAAGGACGAATGCCGAAGGGGGTGAAAGAGCGAAAAAACATTGAGTTGAGCAGGGCCGGTAACAACGCCACGATCCTCAAGAACGACAGCCTACAGCTCTGTAACTTGAAAGAAAATAAACTAATGTTCTAGTGCAACCACAAGCATCCACTTCGAGGCCGTCTCAAGAAGACACAGAAAACGAAGTAGAGACGACTTCAAGCAAAAGTGCTAAAGTAATTTCGCTACCACTTAATAAGGTACAGTATCACATGACTTTCCCCTATCACGAGCTTTTCAAGCTGAAGGTAAAAATGTGCTTGAACCATCATATCAGCAAGAAACCCTAAGCGACAAATTCTCACATCTTTTCTTTTCAGAGCAAGAGTTTCTTCCTGCACTGTCACATGTATTAAGTGCCAGAGTATCCAACAGGGTGCCACGAAGGCCCAACGAAGTTAAAGCGCCGCAATTTCAAGAAAAGGTGTTTTATATTTTCAGACTCAATAATATCCGGTAGATGTGATCTGTTCTTTTGCCAATAAACCAGCGTTCATGAAGTTCCCATTGTAAACTTTTAGTGCACTTGTACTGCATCTTAATCATTGGCATAGCCTCTGAGTTCCATGCCGGAAAAACACTTGAAAACGTTCCCGTTTGTCAGCAGACAGCGTAAGCTCACGCACGCGAACGCAAACCATGGAGTGATCCGTTTGCTCTGCGTACAATTTACAACGTGTAAGAAAAATCAAGTAGATATCAACAGTGTATATAGCGTTCAACGTTTTAGTTCGGCAGCTGTGCTCTTTATATATTAGCACTTCCCGTAATACGTGCACGTAAGCAATCCAGCATCGAAGCAGACGAAAGAGAAAGGTGTCATCGGCCCTAGGGCAGGCTAGTTGACGGAATACACAGAAGCCCTAGGCAGTGCGTTTTCACCACCTCTGCAACGTTTGTTTTCTCTATCTTGCACCTGCGCCTTTTGCTGTACCACCCAGCTTAGGAGCAATTGATGTTATCCTCATACAATTGCACATGCCCGCAAAGGGAGATTGGCAAAAGGACGAATTCACTTTTCATTGAATAGCGAAACACTCTTCTTTTTCATCCAGCTCGACACCATTACCACCCACACTTGCGCACACTGGATTTTATACCATGGAAAGTTTAGATTATTTTGGTAGTGTTTTGACCCAAAAATTTACCTAGAAGTGAGCTTATGATCAATGATAGTGTTGTTTTCAATGGCTATGAACAAAAAAGGAGCGATATTTAGTAATTGCATAAGCCCAGTCATTTCCCTCTATTGTTGGGCACGTTCATGTTTTCAGCTCGTGTAAATGTGAACTGCAATGTACCAGCAGATACGAAACTGCTCTGCACCAGCTTTGAATCGAAGAAATTTCCTCTAGTGATTGAAACCGAACATCATGAAACCAATAGGACTGCTTTTCTGTACAAGTTAGTTAAGTTAACCAGAATTTGTCAATAAAACAAAATGCTGACTTGAAACTTCTTTTTGGGCCAATTGATGCATTTTGAATTTAAGAAAAATAGCAGCGCTAAAGTATGCAACCACAGAACGTTTCTTCTTCTGTGGTTGCCTTCTTCAGCGCTGCAATTTTTCTTAGATTGAAGATGCTCAAATTCGGCTAAACATATAGTAAGTTACCAGTTACCTGCAACAAATAGAAAGCTCTTCAAAACGAGATATTCAAGTATGTAAGCGTAACGGCTTGCTCACAGCACAGAAAAGTGGCGCGTTAATTGACTACGATGAGCTAACTTTTGAATCAGCATTTAGGAGCAGTTCAAAATGTATAGATAGATTTATAAATTTTACAGGTGTAGTTGTTTATTGCTTCGGCGTTTTGAAGTTGAGCGCACAAAAAGGAGCACAAGGAGCGCACAAGGAGCGCACAAAAAGTGTTCATATTTGTTATAACAAACGGGAAAACAAGTTTAAACTTGCCTGTTGGGTCTACTTTCTCTTCTTCCAACTCAATCAGCTCCCAGGCATCTGCAACAAAAAAAAGTAACTTAATTTACACAATCTGTGAAGCGTTTTATGACCAAGTACAATGTAGACTCAGTACGATGAAGGACAATATTTATATTTCTGGATGTTTTTAAATACCAGGGAAAGCTTAAAATCGAAATATTTGGCATCTGCCAACTAAACCTACTTTCAGCAACCGCATATTGGTTTCTTCGCAAAGAAATTGTTTGTGAAGAAAGTTTGCGGCAAGCTCAAAGATGCGTTTTGTCGTTTTAATGTTGCCGATCTTTTCCTGCGAGCTTGATCTGTGGCTCTTAACTCCCTTCGTGCAAACATACCAAGCAACAGAGATCATCCGCCCAATATTGGGAACAGAGTTGGGCATATGTCCTCATTTTTACTTTTTCTCCCTCACCCTCAATTTTTAATCCATAGCCTTCCCTCACCCCCACCCTCATTTTGAAAAGTTATCCAGCCCTCTCTCACCCTCATCCTCACTTCCAAAAATTTGCTGGCCTTTCCTCGCCCTTACCCTGACATCCTAGTCCCTCGCTCACCCTCACCGTCACTAGCATTAGTTTTGAAACTGGAGTCATTTTTTGCAGTCGGCAACTTCTGGCGATATTACTGAGTGATAAACATATAATCCAAGACTTCAATGCACTATTGGACGAGAGGCTAGATGCTTATATTGTGCGTGTACATGTGTGGTGTTGTTTCAGCTAATACCTCATACAAAACCGAGACAGTTACGAGTTGAGCCCCCAAAATATCTCTCTGCCCTAACTTCTGGGACGCACTGCATGCATACATGTGCCCTCCACTTATAACATTTGATTGCTATCTCTATGCCGAGCTGAAATGGGTCAGCGCATTGTTGTGTCGGTTTAAAAAACTAATGTAGGCCAAGATTATTTAGGAAACAATGCAGTAGCGTTTACCACGACACTTACAATAAGTGATCAGTACAGAATAGACTCAGAACAAGAAGAGTTTGTAGGCCACTTAATTACCATTGCAAGATGACACTGCAATGGCACTGGGTCTTCTGAATTTCATTGCTTCTAATGTCCCACCATTTCGTGCGGTTTGCTCCATGCTCATCTGATGACGCTTCCATGCGCACGGATGGAAGATGGTGGTGACCACGCTTTCAAACTACAGTGTGCGAGACTGGCAGTTTAAAACGCATGAACATGATTTTGTGACAAAGACGACAGCATTGCAACAACAGCTTGAGAGCTTGTCAGTTCGTTCAGGCAGGCTGTTAAGATTTCTCCCAAATAAATTTTCATCCCAATGAAGCGTATGAACCGACCTACTTTATACCGGAGTGGCACTCCCTCTTAGTGGTGTGCTCAGCCTTACCTCGCGTCTAGTTCTTTGTTGCTCTGTCTTTTTGCGATGCGTTTCGTGGCGTTTCTTAAATGCGTTGTAAATAATTTGGTTAATGTAAATAGCATACATTTTAAATGTAATAAATACCGTGCTTAAAAAATCTGTGGCGATGGCGTAATGGCCTGAAACAGGGTCCAGCGGAACTGATTTTTTAGCGCCGCTGCGGGTTCGTATTCCGCCTTGCCAGCTATAAAGCGTGTTTGTTTAGTGTCTTCCCCCAGTGCGATACTGGCTTTCTGTTGCAGAGAGGCTGTTGTGCTGTCGCTTAAAATAAAACATTATTCACACCACTTCAAAATCAAACGGGACGCTAAAAGGCTGCATTTGGGCTGAGTAATGGTAACCACTAACTTCCAGAGTGTGAAGTGAACGATCCATGTGGTTGCCATTTTAGCGCCCTAGCGCTTCCACTCCGTCGAAAAGCGGTTGTTTGTCCGAAGCCAGCTTCTAGCGTGTGGGCCACCTTGGCCACGTGACGTTGTGACGCCTTCACAAGCTGCCCACCGGACTGTGAGCAAACTGTCCACACTGACAGTTCAATTAATGTTTTGTCGCGTGAGATTTCTCAGGAAAAACATGGGTCTCACAAAGCCCACCGATACAAGCACCTGCCAACGCAGGGTAGTGGCGTGTCGCTTAACTGTAGAAACTCTGAGCCTGCAGCGGAATCAGGACACCCAGGTATCTGTGAATGTAGAGAATGAGCAATTGTACCCCAGTACAAGTCTAAAATTATGCGATATCACGCAAATCTACATCATATATTATATATCACCAAACTAAGCCAGTTAAGGTCAAGCAAAAGCATAGAACGTGAAGATAAACCATGCAAAACCAGGGCTAATGGTGCTAGAGCACGATAATTCGTGGTTTATCCCAAGCTAACCCACCCGTGATTTTTTTGCTTCCGTGTAAACACATTATCTAACCATTGAGTGTGAATTCCTTACCATGCCTGCAAGAAATTTGATCCATAAAATCATGCGCGCGATTACGTGGTGACGCGTCACACCAGGAACAGAAATAAACTCAAAGATGTTCCCTTTATTTGGAGAGAAGTGCAACTTTTTCTTTTTTAGCATATCGTACAATGCAAGGCAGAGCGTGCGATGATTCAGACAAAAGTGGTTAAGGTGCTGCTTTATTTCCATCTTAAGACTACTCTGGCTGGCTTTACCCACAACATTGCAGCATCGCTTTCCTATACTGAAATTCCAGCAAAAATAAAACTTAGAGAGAAGATACGACTGTGCTGAACTACTCACAGCGTGAACGAAATAATTGTGTACCCACGCCGCCAACAGGCATTGATTTTACAGTGGAAATTCGTAGAAGCACTTTTTCCGCCAAAGCCAGATCTTGTAAACCTCACTGAGCTGATTTCAGACGTGGTTCTCGGAAACAAAGCTTAGAATATGAGAATTCAACGGCCTTCCAAGTTATGATGTGCTTATGTTTTACTGTACTCTGATCATCTGACATACTTGGGGCTGATAATGGAAATGTTGACTGCGGTGCCACGGTTCCCGTTGGACCGGCGGTCACCCACACAGCCCGGCCAGTGCTTCCTTGTTAGAGCACTACACAGAGTATTTCACCTAAGACTATACACAATTTTTAAGAATAGGCATTTTGACTTAGAAGAGCGCTTTTTTCGGCGTAGCATTGTCAGCGGTGTAGTACATCACGGCGACGAGAAGGCGTGCGGCTCCCCGCCTTTTGTTTTCGTCTCGTGTACCTCCAGACTGCAAAAACCAAGTCCTCCCGGTGAACCTTCACCCCAAGAACTAACGCTTTAAAATCGGAATTCATAACAGGCTGCACATACAAAAAACATTACCCGGAGTACGGTTCAGGACACCACGCTCGCCCTCACCTCACCATGTCTTTCCTCCCACACCTTCGTCCTCACAAATTTTCTTGCGTCCATCCTCCCTCACCCTCACCTAACCGAGTGAAATCCTCATTAAGTGATGGTGAAGACGCCCTCGCCCTCGTGAAGATGCCCATATCTGATTGGGAATATGTAGGCAAAGGCTGGTCCTTTGTAGGAGTGGTCTTACCAACACATTTCTAATATTGGGCCGATGATATGTGCTGCTAGGGATGTTCCTTGGCTGCGACTTGGACATTACACTGCTTGTAATCCAGCGACGGCTAGTCATCAGCGCAGTACATGGTGGCATCTAAGGAACGTTACTTACACGAACCCCATCATTTTTTTTATTCGAGTAAGAAATTTCTATTAATACTGTGACGTAAGGATCGGCCTCTTCTGGTGCTGCCGTGCTCACGAGAAGTGTACTGACACAATGTTATTTCATTGTTCCACTTAGCTATCTCATGGTAATAGGAGCGATATATAGTACAACTGTGGCCATTGCATGCGTAGCTATGCGGCTAAAATCTGTAAGATGGCGGCTGGCGTAAGCATCATCACGAATGAAACCATGGCTTCAAATCAACATCTGGCAGCCCTTAAGCGGAGGTGGATGCTAACACGGAAATCAAACTAATCTGAAAAATATTCGGTGTAAAATAATTAAAATAGATCAATCGTTGTGTTACTTTGCACGACTGAGCGGTTTTGAAAACAGGAGCAAAAGTTCAATGTCTAAGACCCGTAACCCACTTGAGCAGAGTAAATAAAACCTAGCAATAATGAAAAAAATGATGCTTTATGGTCCCAAAGCAGCTGAGGGTTTGAGGGACGCTGTAGTGAAGGGCTGCGGAAATTTTGACCACCTGGGATTTTTTAACATGCGCTGACATCGCACAGTACACGGGCCTCCAGAATTTCGCCTCCATCGAAATTCGTCCTCCGCGGCCGGCATCGAACTCGCGTCTTCTTGGTCAGCAGCCGAGTGCCATAATCACTGAGCCATCGCAGCGGCTTAATACAGAGATAAAGTCGCTGACGAGAATAATAAGAACTTAGGGCATCAACTGCAGCTTTTGAAAACATGCATCGTCTCGGATATTAACAGTGAGATATAGCACGGCCTTCAATTCTTAAGCTCCTTCAATCCGCGCGAAAAATAAACATACTCAAAATCTTTCCCAGCTTAAGTCCCCTAGTTGGTCATTCAGCGAAGAGAAAGGGGGGGGGGTGCTTCCTTTTCTTCTGACATCACAAAATATCTTTGCGCTAGCTGTACGCACTCCAATCTAGCCACGATATGCTCAATGAATTAACTGAATCCTTGCAACGTTGCTCTCATCTCTAAAAAAAGGGCCATACAAGCCTGCGGTTTTAGCCTTTCTGGCATATCGTGTTAATTTCTCAAAATTGTAAATAGGAAAAGTGTCTGTGCAGGCAGGCTGCTAGAAATAACTTGTAGCATTAATCTCAAACAGTCTGTCTATCAAACCACACGTGTCACCAAGAAAAGCCAAATTTTAATTTACTAGCATTTGTGAACGATCAGATTTTGTCCACTTTTCTTTCTTAGGAAACAGTCAATAGCTTGTCTTATCAGAAGACAGAGTTGTGCTTTGACGTGTCGGCTGAGACCCATTCCAAAAGTTGTAAATTCGGTTGGTCAAATGTTTAAGGCATCTCTGCGATCTCTAAGACGTCTTGGGAGTTGAAGAGCATTTTGAACCGGTGTTCTTCCGAGTTCTAACGGTAATTTAGTTAATACACTTTGTTTGTCAAAAAGCTATGATCAATTTTCGAGAAAAACGCTGAGCATTGTATCCGTACAAAAACATACGCTGTGAATAACTTAAGAGCATAATGTTTAAAGCCACTTTTTAAGCTCAAGAAAACTGAAAATTATCATTATTTATCAAGGCAGAATAATAAAAGTCGTAAAAATCTCGGCGCCCAGTGCAGGCCATAAATTGAAGACATATTAGCACCTAAATGTCATTCCGAGTCATCGTATCAAATCTTCTACAAAATTTTGGAAAAAGCTCAATTACAGGCCGCAGAAACAAATTGTTCGGCTGCAAAGTGGTGCTCTACTCAGGGTAAAAGAATTGCGGAGCTATTTTAAGGGACTACCGACACCAAATCTTTGCTTGCGTGTTTCTTCTCTCAAATGATGCGTTAGATGGTAGTATACATTTGCCGCCGCGTAATATTAACCTACGAAAGCTAAATAATTTATGAATGAATTTCTTATTCATGCGCTTTCGGCCATTTCCATTGATTCAACGATTGCTCTGACGTGAAGTTCATATTTAGAGGACGGGAGGGATGAAAAAAACGGCAATATAGCTGCTGTTACATCATTGATTGCCATTCCAGCTCGGAGCAGACTGGTTTATGTGTTCTTGTAATTAAAACTACGATTAAGGGACTATAACTTAATTTTCTTGTGGCTATCGCGACCTGAACAACGGCTACTCATCACAGCTATCGTTCGGTTGGTGAAACCGAAACAAAAAAAAGGATCAAGAAGATATTCATCTATAAGTTATTTAGCGGTCATAGTCGAATACCACGTGATGAACCACGTATTTTAAATTACTAACGGATATTCTCAAAGAAAACAGGCAAGTGAAATTGATGTCTATGGTCCTTTCAATCGTTTGTCACCGCTGATAATGGCGTCATACTCGACAGACGCTCCCTTCATGTGAGAGCAACGCACACCTTGTATAAATAACAATGACGGAAGTTGTACTCATGTCCTTAGTTGCAGATATTGGTAGGCGTATTGATAGGCAAATACTTGGCGCTTATCTACGAGAAATACGTTATGGGCACTGAACTACCACGCGACTGGAAAATTGCTCAGGTAATTACATTGATTAATAAAGCGATCACATACAGGCTTGAAATTATCCCTCTATTTTAAAACCTGAGCAACTTGCAGAATTTAAGAGCACAGCATTCTCAAACATATAGTAACTTTAGTGGAGAAGAACGATTTCATGAGTAGCAGTTACAAGGATTCAAAAAAGGCTTCTGAAATACGATGCACATAATTGAAGCACGCGTGACCTCATCGTAATTGTCGAAAATCGTGGGCAAAGTGATGTTATATTTCTTGAACTCTTCGAAACCTCAGAAAGCGTATCAACAACTTAAATTACTTCAGAGGCTGACATATTTTCACGTCTAGCTATATCGCACATTGGTTGTAAGCTTTTTATGAAATCAGTGTTAGTATGCTTAACATGAAACGCAATGTTTTGCCAGCGATTAAGTAATCTCCAGCGTAAAGCAAAGTGCAGTTTCAGCTTTAATTCTTTTTTGGTCATAACTATGTTAATAATAACATGAACTGCACACTTTTCATTGCGTTCGCTTCAATACTAAGTACTTTGGTGCTAAAAGGTCTGGGTATAGTTTTGTCCACAAAATCTGACGACACGCCTAGATTTCCTCATGTTCATTTTCTGTAGCAGCCTCCTTTATGAGGCTCGCATTGTGTTGCAGTAAACAAAAGAAATATTCAACAACCGAGAACTAAAAGTTGTTTTTTCTCAACTAATTCAATACAACCTGCTGCGAGACCAGTTGATGTTTAGAGCTCTTTAAGGGGCCAGTAGTATGTACAATACAACAATAAAACAGATTACGAACTACTGCTGCACTCACAATGGAGAGATACCCCATTTAAATTTCCTTCACAAATCAAAGGTACATATATGTGCTCGGCCTAGTCCTCAGTACTTTTATTACTTTGCCACAACTAAACTAGTACAATTGCCTCTCTGGTGACTCCGCTTCCAAGAGTTGCGCTCCAAGTCAAAATGTAAAATTTGTCCCCTTCTGCTTTTATGTACGTCAGCACTTGTCCCATTAAGCTAAACCCAAGAGGGTCTACTGACTAGTCTGGTCTTCGGTGACCTTCGCTAACAAGCTACCTACAGTCCACTTTGTCAAGGAGTAGTTTAAGCCTCAGTTGTAGCTCAATTCAAGCCTTTCTGGCCTGCAATTCTCATCCTCTACTTAAAGGTTTGTTTCAATATTATGCGTTAGTAAAGCAATGTATAGTGTTAAACCTTCTTGTGTCTGACGGCAGGAAACTTTGCACGTTTAGAATAAAAACTTCTCCGCTGCAAGTATTACACACTTTATTGTCTTAGCGAGAGTACAGCCGGCGTCATATAGCAGTGAGCGCAAATCAATCACCTGAGGTATATCTAGTATAGTTTTGTGTAGGCAATGTTGCAATGAAAAGTGCCTAGAAAGTTGAAGATTTTTTTTTTCAAAGTCTGCAAGGTATATTGATGACAGGCAGCCACTAGCAGCAGTGCCTACAACGGATAGCTGCAATGTGGCATAGCTTAATTTTGAAAGCCAGTCGCAAAGACTTCGAAGTCGACAGTTGATTATATATGCCTCACTGCTGCTTACGCATTCAGCATATACTGTTTTGTTTTGTTCAGAGCGTATTTCGGGAAATGTAAAAGATATTTTCTGCTGTTAACGTTTGTCCTGAATTCCGCAGATTACTGGTTTCCACTTTCAAGGCATTAAAAAATTGCCTTCAAACAAACTAATGGGCAGTATCGCTTCAAAACCGATTTAATAAAGAACTGACTGCCGCATAATCATTTCGTGGATGTTTAAAGCTGTTACTTCAAGCTGCATCACGCCCCTTCCTGTTTAGCGCCCTAAGCAGTGAGAACGCGTATGCTAAGTCCGCAGGTGAATGTAAACAAGCTAGCTTATTGACAAGATGACGTGGATAGACGGCTCAGTCTACGACGTACATTCGCTAGAGCGGCGTTTGTTAAACAACTTCCTGGAGTTCGCTGCTTTCATATTGCAATAAACACTATAAGAAGGAGAAGGGCCTCACTGTCATGCATATTGACAGCAGACACATATTCACAAACATTAAATAAAGTGGACATTTTCCCGTTTACACTCAGGATAATGATTTTCATCCAGATCCTGAACAATCGGTCAGTATGCTACAGTTGGCTACCAAAATTTGCAAACTCCTAAGCAGCTCTTAGGAAGGCGAGCGCAAAACGTTTTTCCATTCGCTGCAACACACGCCTTCTTTCCGCATTCATAGTACGATCACGAGCTTGCTCTTCTGCTGGCGCCCAATGCAGAGACGCTCCGCTTCTGACATCCTCTTTCGCAACTCCGCATCCTCCTGTAGCCTACGCCACTTCGCCTCAGCCTTTATTCTTCGTAGTTGAGCGTCATCTTGGTTTTTACGCCACACTTCTGCAGCCTCAAGTGATAGGCCAAAGCCACCTTTGTTAGCGCGCGACGCACGCTTTCGCTCTTCCGTCGTCTTCGGAGGCCCGCCTCTGAGCGGTCTACCACGACGCCGCGAAGGAACCGGCTCTTTGGTCACTAAAACTCCGGCATTCGTCAATGGCACGATGTCCATCTTTAACAAAAGCCGAGTCGACTGAGAAGCGCTCCTTCGCCGCTTCTCTACCCCCGGAGTCACGTCACGCACCATTGTCACATGACTCATCGCGTCAACGACCGAGCAGTGGCAACTTTCCACACGCTCTGAGTGTAAACGTTAATCTCTCATCCGTCATCTGCCTTGACGTCTGGTGAGCGGCGTCTTCCTCTCATTTGTTGATTGCGGTGCGACATCACGACGACTGGCGACCAATCCTGAATTATTGTGACAACGCGCACGGCTTTTCCTCTGAAAACCGGCTCAAACCCCATCGTTTAATATTCTTGGTTAGTACGCACGAACATCTCAGCATCACCATAATGGCACTTCCAAACAGTGGTAAGATTCTCTTCTATAACTCCTTGGTGAAAAGTCGGGAATGATCTAATCGGGAAGACATACAGGGTGACATCTGTGGGCTAAACAGCAGTTGTCAATACGCGTTAAGCAGACCGACCTTTATCCAGGGAATGATAACTGTAGGACACGGGACAGTTTTGGACGCGAATGTGGCCGTCATGCTGCCTTTTTGTCGATTAATTTGCTACAGGTTGTCAACAAGAGAAACCTCGCAATATAAATCTCAAAGAGAGAGCGCAATAGAGTGTGTTTCCAAGCCAAACACCCTAAATATTTCATTTCTCCGAAAAATTTCAAATTCCAAAAATTTAATGGGTTTGCTTTTCGAATGTTTCATACTTATCACAATACACAGAACTATAGGCGTATGTTATCTACAGTGAGCGCCACACTTCTGTAGAGCGCTCGATAATCCATAACAGCGCGACACCAACTCGCCCAACAAATGGTATTGTAGAGCGCTCGAGTGGCGCACTTTCTCGCATAAAACATAGACCGTGTCGCAGATCTGACGATTTAGTGGCAACACTGGATCGTGAGTAGAGCCCTATAGGCTGGAATCAAAATCATTGCAAGAACTTTGCCCAGAAACCGATGTCCGCATTTTAGTTTTTAGTTTATTTCTTGGAGCACACTGCAAGAGCTATCTACACAAGGAGGATGCAGACTGTACATCCAGATTTCTGCTCTGCCTGTTGTGAATAATGCTGTGAAATCTAAACCGCCTGTAGCTCATGTGATACCAATAACCGATATCCATCTGAACTGATATCTTACAGCCACAGAGACATTTGGAAAATCTCGTCATCAGCCTGACTGCGCCCACTGCAGGGCAAATGCCTCTCCCATGCCTCTTCAGTTAACCCTGCCATTTGTTACAGCAGCGGATACCATATCCCAGCAAACTTCTTAATCTCATCCACCCACCAAACTTTCTGCCGCCCCCTGCTGCGCTTACCTTCTCTTGGAATCCCCTCAGTCACCCTTAAGGACCAGCGGTTATCTTGCCTTCGCATTACATTTCCTGCCCAAGCGCATTTCTTACGCTTGATTTCGACTAGGATGTCATTAACCCGCGTTTGTTTCCTCACCCACTCTGCCCGCTTCCGGTCTCTTAACGTTACACCTATCAATTTACTTTCCATGGCTCTCTGCATTGTCCTTAACTGAAGCTGAACCCTTTTCGTTAGCCTCGACGATTCTGCTCCGTAGGTCAGCTGTCAGAACTTCTTCCGCCTACTTGTACTACACATTTCGTTATGATAGCTGTCAGATCGTTATGATAGCTGCCGGTAAGATACAGCTGTTGTATACTTTTCTCTTGAGGGATACTAGTAAGCAGCTATTCATTATCTGTGAGCCCCATTGTTAATCTTTTAGTTATTTCTCTCTCATGATATGGGCGAGCGGTCACTACCTGTCCTAAGTAAACGTGTTCCTTACCACTTCCAGCACCTCATTAGTAATTGTAAACTGCTGTTTACTTGCGAGACTGCTGGGCGTTACTTTTGTTAACTGCATGTTAATTTTTAGATACATCGTATTGCTTTGCCACTCTTAACAATTGATCATGCTTCGCAGTTCATCGTCCGTGCGACTTAGCAAGGCAATGCCAGTAGCGAGGAGCAGAATACTTTGGCACAGTGGCAAGACGGGCGAGTTGGTGATACATACTTAAGGAAAAATGCTTTGGTACTGTCCATTAGCTCCTATCCCCAATTGTTCAAAATCCGGCCCTTGGAATTTGTCCTCTAAACAGGTGGTGTATGGCATTGGCTTGATTGTGTCCCTCTGCCTGACACCCTTCCTTATTTGAACTTTTTTCGGATTTTATGCAGCACTATGGTATCTTTGTAGTGTTTATAGGTATCTTACAGTATTTTCGCATCACTTCTCTGCACCCTGATTCCGCAATGCCTGCATGACTGCTGGGGTTTTCATTCAGACGCACCCTTTCTCGGTATCAATGAAGGCTATATATCGGGGTTGTTTTTACTCTGCGCAATTCTCTATCATCAGATTGAAAGCGCGAATATTGTCCACTGTCGAGTATCCTTTACGAAAACCTGCCTGATCATTTGACTCATAAAAGTTTAAACTTTACCTGACTCTATTAGCGATTACGTTAGTACAAACTCTCTAGGCAACCGAAAAAATAAGCTGATCGGTTGCTAATTTGTCAAGTCCTTGACTTCTCCTTTCTTATGAGTTAAGATAATGTTAGCGTTTTTCCAAGATTCTGGTACGTTCAAGGCGATAAGGCATTGCGTATACAGGCTGGCAAGTTTTTTTAGTTGAATCTCGTCTCTTTCTTTCAACAGATCTGCTGTTACCTTTCTTTATTTTTTTTCTTAGACATTTGTCTAAGAGAGGGCTGAGACTAAAGGCTTGGTATCGCCTGACGACGCCTCAGCCCCCTGTGCATGACAAAGAGGCAAAAAATTTATATATATATATATATATATATATATATATATATATATATATATATATATATATATATATATATATATATATATATATATGAAGGGAGCCAACAGTCACCGAAACCAAGGTGCATAGGGGAACGTTAATTTTTTTTATTATTATTTTTTTTAATGTGTTATGCTTATCAGTCGGATATTATAGTACTTAGATTAATAAAACGCTTAAAGAAAATTACTTATAAAGCAGCAGAAAAAACAACCATGCCGCCGGTGGGATCCGAACCCACGACCTCCGAATATTGCGTCCGGTGCTCTTACCAACTGAGCTACGGCGACGGCTGTCCAATCTGCTGCTCTCGTGGGTATTTATGTTTACTGGGTGTAAGCGAGCCTTGAGAGTGATATATATATATATATATATATATATATATATATATATATATATATATATATATACATACATACATACATACATCATCATCATCATCAGCCCTACTACACCCACTGCAGGGCAAAGACCTCTCCCAAGTCTCTCCAATTAACCCTATCCTTTGCCAGCTGCATCCACCCTTTGCCTGCAAACTTCTTAATCTCATCCGCCCACCTAACCTTCTGCCGCCCCCTGCTACGCTTACTTTCTCTTGGAATCCACTCCGTTACCCTTAAGGACCAGCGGTTATCCTTCGCATTACATGCCCTGCCCAAGCCCATTTCTTTCTCTTGATTTCGACTAGGATGTCATTAACCCGTGTTGGTTCCCTCACCCACTCTGCCCGCTTCCGATCTCTTAACGTTACACCTATCATTTTTCTTTCCATGGCTCACTGCGTTGTCCTTAACTTAAGCTGAACTCTTTTCGTTAGCCTCCACGTTTCTGCACCGTAGGTGAGTACCGGTAAGATTATGCTGTTGTACACTTTCCTCTGTTGTACACATACATACATACATACATACATACATACATACATACATACATACATACATACATACATACATACATACATACATACATACATACATACATACATACATACATACATACATACATACATACATACATACATACATACATACATACATACATACATACATACATACATACATACATACATACATACATACATACATACATACATACATACATACATACATACATACATACATACATACATACATACATACATACATACATACATACATACATACATACATACATACATACATACATACAACAGTGCGGCTGGGTGGCACACAAACAATATCATTGGTCCAAACACAAACGCATACAGTTCATACAAAGAACACAAATATACATCTGTAAAAAGGAAAGTGCACTCAACGAGAAAATTGCACTATAAATGTAGAATGTCTACAACATAAAAATGATAAGAGTCATGTAACATATGCAACATAAAACACTAAATCAGAGATTTTCCTCATTTTTCCCCTTTCCTCTGCCCCTTCAAGCACAAAAAGAAAATATGTCCATGAACAAATATCCGTACATATACGAACAGTACAGGCATCGCAAGTAAGAAAAATGAGAGATGGCAAAGGGATCTTGATTAATTGCGAAAGAGACAAAACATCTATACACTACACTTCCAGGGAAAAGGTATTAGTGAGAAGAGTAGACAACATCACTGAACAAAAGAGCTCTCTTAGAATCCTTTTTGAAGGCAGAGAACGGTTTATTATAATTAACGGGAATGTCTCTTCTATTGAGCATTTTGGTAACCTGAAAAGGTAGTGTTTGCCGGCCATAGTTTGTTCTAACTATTGGAATTCTTATTTTCGGATCTCTGATGTCGGACGGGCTTACACTCTCCGTAGGTACATTACGCACCCTGTTCTTATGAATACATTGTAGCAGCTTGAAGTAGTATACCTGGTCTGCCCTCAGAATATTCTACTTACTAAAAAGTGGGTGAGTTCTTAGTTTCCGTGTATCCTCATAGTAACTTTCGCATATGCGTAGCTCTTTCTTCTGTAAAGTAATTAATTTGTTGTAATTTGAGTCAGTTGTTGTGCCCAAAACTAGTATACTATAGCTTATCCTTGAGTAGAACTGAGAATAATATAATGTAAGCTTTAACCAATTGGTATTAAGTGTTGAATTCGGTAGAGGAAGCCTGTAAACCGTGATAATTCGGACTTTAGGCTATCTACGGGGGTGTACCATGAGAGATCACCACTGAACCATTTCTCCAAGAGCTTTTGCTCCGTGACTTCCACCAGCGGGTTGCCGTCGTACCTGATGTGGATGGGACTGTCATCTCGCTTGCTTGTGCGTTTGAATATTACGTATTTAGATTTTGTTATATTTCGGCTTATACGATTGGCTTGCAGCCGGGTAATTGCAGCCACCTGATACTTACCAGAGCGGCTTCACGCACTTTGCATTGCTCTTAAGGTTTTATTTACTTGCTCTCTCGTTATTGGCGGGAACATTGCTCTAAATCTACTCAAGTGTCTTTCCTATTGTTTTATCCTTCTATTAACTTTGCTTTATCTGTCATATTTTTTTTATCTTTCACATCTTTGATATTGCGTTAAATTTTTAAACATATTATTTAATTATCTTATCCACATTTAGGTTACCTCTGTTCTTTAGAGCATGCTCGGTTCACTCCATATAAAACGTCCTTATTAGGGCTGCCTTGTGCTTATTCATTAACTTTGATAGCATGTCAGTTCTATTCAGTCTTTAGGGTTAGACGCTTTTATGCTTTGGCGTTTCTTAATCAGACCTTTCGGTTCCTGACGTAGCTTGCCGGTGTTCTGTCGAATTATCCCACCGCCTACTTCTGCTATGCATTTCGTTATGATGGCTGTTAGATTATCGTTCACAATTTGAACTTTAGGTTCGTCTTCCTTAGTTAAAATCGAATACCTGTTCTGCAGTGATATCCTGAACTTGTATACTTTCCAACTTACCGCTAACTTGTGAATGGCCTTCCTGTTCACTACTTCCTTCCGTTCCCTCTTCAAGTCTAAGGTAAGATGAGATCTTAGCAATCTGTGGTTGCTGCAACGCACCTTTCCCAGGACCTCCACATGCTGCACGATGCCAGGGTGAGCGCATAGTATAAATGTATTTCACATTTATTCTCAACATTGAGGCTCTTCCAGGTCCAGTTCCTGTTCTCCCCGTTTGCGGAAGGAGCGATTCATGAACCGCAAAGTATTTCTCTCTGCGAACTCGTCAAATATCTCCCTCCTGCTATTCCTAGAGCCTATGCCACGGTTTCCTACCCTCTCCTCTCCAGCCTGCTTCCTGTGTACCTTCGCATTGAAGGTGCGCATCAGTACAGTGTACACTATTCATAAAAGCTTCTAACGATCTAGTAATCACGACAGGATGTAGGCCTGTAGGCCTGCACCACCTCAAGCATGTACACGCTGATGGTGATGCCGGCCTTCGCGCCTACATCTGGGCGTTATTAGAGGTATGTAGCTCTATTAAGCCCGATTACAAGAGCTCCCACTGTCTCATTATTACTATAGAATTCCCCTATTTTTTGCAACTTTATCCTGGCTGATGAGCAATCCCCGACGCAGTTCTCGTCTATCGGCTAATCTGTGATAGCGCAGTATGTGCCAGTCCTTCAGTACTGAATACGCCTCACGTGCCCTCCTAACTTCACTAAGCCCTATGACATCCCATTTCATCGTTAGTTCCTTGAACAGCATTTCATAGCTAACCCCGCTGGACAAGTTTTTAGCCTTAAACGTTTCCAGGTTCAGATTCCAATGGTGGCCTGTTTGTTCTGAGAAGGTTGTGGCCAAGTACTACACCAGTGTGGCGAAATTCTCGGAACAAATTTGCAACGTAATGAGCACATACCCGAGGCGATAGTATTTTCTTTGAGGGCTCTCTTTGGAGAGTTACCAGCCCGATGTCTAGAAAGAAATGAATGCTACTGGTTTCATACAGTGAGAGGCAGTTGGTTACAATCAGGTGGCAATTATTCGCTACACAGTGTGGATCCACTTCTTTCAGCTGCGTATGATGCGCGATGTCGCAAAAGCGCCCTTCTGTGCGAACGCCAAAAACTTTAGCGCTGAGAAAAAAAGAAATCAAAATTTATAAACCTTTAACTCACGTTGTGGAATGTGTGCTTCGCAAAAGCAGTGGTGGGGTATACTATATCCACAGAACGCTCCCAGGACACCACGTCGACGACATTCCGCGAAGCATTGGCTCGTATTAGGGCAGCCAAATGGTTCTGAAATGAAGTTGAAATAGGACTCTACATTTATCTCTAAGCTGAAAAGAATTTTGCGAAAAGTTAAATGTTAGCACTAGTCAGAACCCGCAACTGACTCTAAGTTCAAGACCCTTGATCTATTTTCAGAACTGCACTTTCATAAATTCAGTGGGGGGACAAACTTACTCTCGTGTTGATTTATATTCTTTCAATGCGGTGTGCTCTTCTGCTTGACTTTTTGATGGTGACCTTAATTGCGAAGTTGTAGAATCATTCAAAATTCATATAAACTTCTGGTGAATAGGCGTCTCTCGGTTTACGAAAATCTACTTTATACCAAGTACCTGAAAAGTATTTTCTCAAAGACAAATTCTGTTCAAAGTTTTCTTTTCCAACAAAAAACAAGATTTTTTTCTTCGCAGCTATCGACCCAAGCGAAGCTTACACACATACTCACCAGTAATGTAGCAGGTAGAAGCCAAACGATTCTTTCCCACATGTGCACAGGTCTTTTGACCATGCACCGACTTGTTTGATTGACATATTATATTTACGTAAAATCTACATAGGATCACACATAAAATAAGATCCACATAAGACCTAAATTCACAGCTTTTGCTAAAACAGGTTCTGTTACCAGTATTATGCTACTTGCTTCATGCCCACATTTTAGTCTTTTGAAGCTGTCAGGAAATGTATTAGGGTAAGTGCGGCGAAAGAATGTTGAAAAAAAATATGGGGACAGATTGCAGCTATGCAATGCATAACGCTATTACGTATTCATTCTGTACCTTGTTCTGAAATTCAATTCTAGAGCTTGAAAAATATTTGGAAGTAGCGTTCAGTTAGTAAGATGCTTACCTCTCAATTGCATTATTAATTCTCCTGTACCGACAACCCTCCCAAAGGGCCAGGCGAGGCGCATCTTCTCTGTAAGTGTTTGAACGTTAAAAATGGTTAAAATTTTGTAAGATATATTATGCTAGGTACAGCCCAGTAAGGCACATGCTCAGGACGCGGCCGATGGGATTCAGGTATTCTGCTTTGTACCACAGGTATTTAATCCTCAAGTGTTAAGAAAAGTGAGACGATAAAGAGACTTGTCCGGAGTACTTAAGCTGCACCGTTTATTTCATATTTTTCGCCATATCGTGGTTGCTCGATTTTGTCTGTGAAAATAAGCCACGCGAATGCCTCGTTTTCTGGCTATCAGTGGTGACTGCCACATGAGAGGAATACAATAAAAACAAAAAAAAATCTGCTCGTAAACATCGTTACGCACTCTATATTCTATATCGCTACAGCACTCTCTATTTCATTGCGAAAGCACTATTCCTATAGCAGTCCTGAAAAAGGGAAGTTTGTCTGAAGCCTCTCAGATAACTTCGAAATAAATACTGCCGCGACAGGGCTTCGAACCCGCGGCGGCGCGAAAAGATCAGCTTTGCTGACCACTGCACGAGAGCGCTATGCTATCGCCTCAACCGATCCCGACTCGTGTTAAACTGCCACACTCTGGCGTTATACATTCAAGTCATCGTCTTCATCAACTTCCAGTTATGTGCAGAAATCACGAAAGGAAAGGAAACGCGCATAACTTTCTCCCTGGGTCATTTAACACCTTAATCACGCTTTGAGCTACGCGTGTGGCACTGAAAGAAAGATGCGCTGCTTGCGTTTGCGTTGACAACATTTTGGCAGAAACCCGGCGCCTATTCGTACCGGAGGGACAGGCTGACCCCCCGCAGTGGCTCAGTGGTTACGGCGCTCGGCTACTCAGCCGCAGTACTCGGGTTCGAACCCAACCGCGACGGCCGAGTTTCGATGGAGGTGAAACGCCCTTGTGCTGTGCGATATCAATGCAAGTTAAACATCCCCAGGTGGTGGGAATTATCCCGGAGACTACCACTACGGTACCTCTTTCTTCCTTTCTTCTTTCACTCCCTCCTTTATTCCTTGCATTACGACGCGGTTCGTGTGTCCACCGAGATATATGAGACAGCTACTGCACCATTTACTTTCCTCAAAAACCATTTAACAATAGGCCGCTGGTGTTCAATCGGTTCAGTCACGTGGCTAACAACGTTGTAGACTCCACTGATTTTGAAGGAAGAATGGCGCATCACTGGCTCCTTGGGTCTGAGGGCACTTGAAAATCGCTTTCAGGTACGTGCCGGTGTCGTGCACCAGAAAACCTTGTCTTTCATAATAGTGGTGCTTAGCTATGCTAAACCACTAGCAAGTTTTTTGCGTGGCATTTATCAGCCCTTTTAGTGCAGAGTAACCACAAGTTAAGGAGGGTAGCAATCATTCCAGACTAGTTCCCCCATAACTTACCTGACTAGTTAAACATGGGAAATGATAATAAATCCTGTTTTTGACTTGATAGAAAACGTTCTCATTAATTTTGTTTACTCAGAGTTTAACGAAGCACTTCTTTGAAAAAGAA